>JAUMHP010000062.1:16578867-16598011 GCA_032361065.1 Enteromius trimaculatus
TCTATCTATCTATCTATCTATCTATCTATCTATCTATCTATCTATCTATCTATCTATATCTGTCTGTCTGTCTGTCTGTCAGTCTATCAAATTTTTGTATGCACTCCACAAATGTGTCTGCACTATATATCTACACTACTTTTATTCATTTATATACCTCTATTTCTGTGTGTTACCATTCAATCACAGGAGGCATTATTAGATACAGTACACAGTAAGGCCGCAGCCTTGGACTTCATTACGTGTGTGTGTGTGTGTGTGACAGCTCCACTTAACCCAGTGCTGTGAGGATGTGTGTTTATATACTTGTGGTTATATAGATGTATTGTCGAGCGGGCAGCAGTGGTGCAGCCGTTTGCACAACTTTCATTTTTCATGCTTTGGAACGTCAAGTGTCTTCACTGATATTGATCCATGCTTCCAGAGCAGAAGGTCAGAGCCGGCGTGAGAGGAAGTGTCCTTTCTGTCTGCACGCCGAGTAAAAGAAACATCCGTCACAGTGGATGTGCCTCCCCACAATAAAGTCACTGGACCTCTCTTTCTCTCGCTGTAACAGCATGTCTGGGTTTTCAACCTATTTACACTTCTCTGCCTCAGCACCTGGTTTAGGTGTGTGTGTTTGTTTGTGTGTGTGGAGCGCCATACTAATGCCACTGTATCTTCAAAGAGCACACGCTTCTGTTTCATTCACTCTGACTTCTCTCTTCTCCATAGAATCTGCTCTTATCTCTTATCTCTCAAAACTTCCTTCAAGGAAACATCACCCTTCACAACCAAAACATTCCCTTCTACACTCCACATTCTGCAGTTTTTACTCAAAATAATTTAAACAACCCTGCGGGGAGAGCTTATGACAGCATCACTTTTTTGAAATCATAATCAGCAGACAATTCCAAGCAAAAGCAGCCTGTGAGACAAATGACCCAAAGCCGTGATGCCTGTCAGTCTGTGAGCAGAGTCCATTAACAAGACACCTCTCCTCCAGAGCTAACCCTTCAACTCTGCTCTGCTAAGCTAAATGCCACCTCCAGAATAAATTTCACTCATGTTCCTTTCTCCGTGATCTCATAGCAAGGTCATGCTTTTAGGGTCTCTATCTTCCCCCATTTGCCATTCCATTTTCTTTTTCTTTTTTTCCTGTCGTTCTGTCTTATCCTCTATTTTTCCTGAGAGAAGTGTACATCTAGAATACACCATGTCTTTTTGAACGGACGGACACAATTGCATTTAATGCAAAAAAGGCTTCTTAACCTAATTCAATAAAACTTTACTGCCATTAGTTTTGGGTTTTTATATTAACTTAGTTTTTCTTCCTATTCCAATATATTTTGATTTTTTTGTATATTATTATTATTAAAATAAGTATTTATATTTTGCTTAATGATTATATTATTTATTTATATTTATATTTTGGCTTAATAATTAATTATTAATTAATTTATTATTAAATATTATTTCCAGATTTTTGGAAAATTTTTGTCTTTGTTTTCATTCTGATGAATAATTGATTTCAGTATCCAAACAATATAAACTGTTCTCTTAATTAAAAATATTATTATTTTTTTTTTATTATGTGTACTTTAAAAAAGTATTTTACATTTCATTTTTGTTTATAATTGTTAATTGTATTTTTTATTCAATTTTTCTTTTTCAGTTTTGAATTGGTTCAGTGCTAAATAAATAATGAATTTCTATTTCCAAATTTCATCTTCCTCAATCAATTGTGTAATCTATTGTCATCTTTTTTGTTGCTAATAGGCCTCAAATATCATCTTTATTGTGAATGCGACAGACGGAATATTCTAGATTGTAACTGCTCCACTTCCAGCTCAGACCCCCCACAACACGGCATCCCACCCCTCCAACCCCTCTCCTCATTCAGATGCTAAACGAGCCTCATCCTCTCAATGCAACTGTATGGGCAGCCCTCTTTAGTAAACAGATCATCAAAAACAAAGAAACCCCCTCATCTGCTATCAGAGGGGCTCTTGTCAAATTCTTTTCTTTTGAGGATCCGCCACTCTTCTTCCTCACAGCCCTTACTCAGGCTGTGACTAATAAGATAAAACTGCTAATCAATAAATCTATAGACCAATGTAATGGGGTGAGCTAGCGATCTGTAGGCCGGAGGCTGCATTTGAGTGGCTGTTAATGGATGATGGAGCAGATGAGAGACTCTCCGCTTATTTCTGTTCACCTTAAGTGGCAGATTAAACACTAATTGTAGCCTTTTGTGAAAAAAAGCCACAGTGCTTCAAAATGGAGGCCTCTCTTTGATTGACAAGGGCTTGGCTAGTTCTTCTCATACAAGCCTCTCATCCTTTATCTAACACGCACACTCATGTAACCGCCCAAGTGTCCCCTTTAAATAGGAAAAAAGAGGCTCTCCTTCTTACAAAGGTTAATTATATTCTTCAAATGAGAAATTAAATGCGCTTTATATAGAGTCGATTCCTGCACGGCGCTTCATTTGGAGAAAGAAATACAATGACCTATTGCAACCGAGGACCAGAATAAGATGATGTTAAACATTTTTCACCTTCATTAAGCAAATTTGATTTAGTGTTTGACATCCATAATTAGTGTACTCCGTTTTTGGAAAAGCACAAAGTCTTTCATAGTGGGTCTTAAGAAATTGCAAGACTTGTTTGGAAGCACGTCGAATGCGTGCACGCTAATCTGATTATTTAAAGTGAACAGGTTTATTTGGAAGTTTCTATGCAGAATTGAGCCGTAGCTAACAGTAGCCTGTTCGAATTCAGGCTAGGTCATTAGCAGTCAGACGGCGTGCCAGCTTACACAAAGCGTATTGAACCGCGCGAGTCATCTTTCGCTGCTTAAGGTGTGAAAACAGACTCTTTTTCGGATTATAGTGATATAACTTATTGTTTTAATAATGTGAAGCCCGCGGGGAGTAGTTCCAGCAAACCTAGTACGACTGCAAAAGCGAGCAACTTTTCCCTTGTTTCGCTCCCTCCTGCTTGGCTTGGAAAATAAACAATGGGCACAGGTTCAAGCTCCAGCGCTTAGCGAGGCAAATGTGTTTGCGGTTATTGTTTCGAAGGTGTGGAGTGGTCGCACGGTTGTCAGCATTCAAAATAAAGCCTCGCTGGAACGGAGGAGAGAAGTCAAATAAACAAAGGCACGAACACGGTGTGTGTGTGTGGCGCGTGTGCGTCCGTGTCCAAAGGACCCTACTGATCAGAAGCGCGCCGGGTTCATCCGCTAACTGTACTGAGACCTGCTCTCATGTTGAGTCGACACCACAGGCCAAAAAAGGCTTTTTGTGTTCGTGTTCTCGCAAATAAGACCCACAACAAAGAGGGAGCTGAAAAAAGAGCCTCGGTTTGTGATAAAGACCAGCAGACGCCCTCAGAAGTGTCCTTCTAGTTTCTCTGGCCTTTAAGTACTCAGAAAGGCCTCTGGTCAAAAACAGGCCTGATATTTTTTGGATGCCAAATGATTCATTTAGTTGAATGAAGTCTGTGCTAAGTCTAAGTAGAGTCTGTTTATATCAAGTTCATACTTTTGGTGAAAAAAAAAAAACATGTTTGACATGATTTTAATGTGAAATAATGGATTTCTATAAACTCGAGCTCAAATTGTAATGCATCTGTAATATATATATATATATATATATATTTTAATTAAGGAGTTTAATGTAATTTATTTATATATTTTACATTTTTAATTTAGCTAATACATTTATTTATTAGCACATCTTTACTTACACGTTCACACCAAATTAATTAATGCATTATATAGTATTTACTGTAGATGGTGAACAGGTACATTTTTAAATATATATTGATAGCAATTCACCTAAAGCCTTATGTATAATGCGTTATAAAAAGTATATATAATGTATGTTATGTTGCGTTATATCATTTCATAAACAAAGTAACCTAATTTAAAAAGCTTTATGATATTTCTAGATTGTTTACATTTGAAATTGGTTGTTTGTTGTGTTTAATACTTTCTAAAGGTATGTTCAATGCATAGATAATAGTATTATACCGTGGTTACACTTATGCATTACCATACAATGCATTATCAGGTGCATTACAAGGCATAATTAATGTATTAAAATACTTTTGTAATACATTATATGTAAAGGATTTCAGTAAAACCAATTAGAAATTGTAATGTGTTATGTGAAGTTGTACTTTTCTATTAACTTCTTCACACAAGGCCCAATGTAAAGCTTGAACATGCCTTCAAACAGTTCTTATGTTTTCTTCACAGGTCGTTGTATCGACAACAGTTAATGTGGACGGTCACGTGTTGGCCGTGTCGGACAACATGTTTGTCCACAACAACTCAAAACATGGCAGAAGAGCCCGCCGTCTTGACCCCTCAGAAGGTACGGCCACTCCTTATCTGGAGAATGGTAGGCACATTTCCCATAGCACTATTATTTGCCAAGCTTTTCTCTCTTTCTCCTTGTTTTCCTGCCTTTCCCTTTTCCCTTTTCCACGTTTTTACCTCACATTCTTTTAGTCATCCACATCCGCCTTTACAAGCTCATCCACCAAACATAGTAACATAGTAGAGGAAACATGGCTAGTTCATCTTTTAGAGAATATCCATGCTTTCTCTGTCCACTGAGTAGTACTTTTAGAGCTTTTTAGTTTAGATTTTGCTACCTGATTATTTCCCTGTTTGATTGATTGAATTTTTAGAGTTTTTGTTACGTCATGAATGATTTTGGGCCACCTTTTTTTTACAGTAATATGTGTAATGTGGTGTTTTGTAACTGTATTTTAAATGAAGTAAATTGTGATTTTTATCACGTTGGCACAGACAGCAAATCAGCTCATGCTAAATATAAAACGAACATAAGAATGTTGCTGCATTTAATACATATTAACCATTTCTCCAAATGAAGTGCAGAAAATGCACTGATTTCACCGAGGCTTGGTTTTAATTAACACTGCATTTTGTACAATTGCTTCTTGGAGGTATAAAGCAAGTCACTGGATGGTAAAATCCAGATTTTGCTGCTTTGTTAGACTGAGCTGGTTTTGATCGCTCTACTTCAGTACTCAAATCTCTGGGCTAAGCTTTAAAACAGAACATAATCTCTGCTCATTTAAAAACATAACATTAGTATTTTCTTTGTCTTAATCAGTCCCTAATTACCATATCAACCAAAGCGCCAGTAATATTTAATGATGCAAGAGAAATCGCATCAAATCCCTGCTCGTGTGAGACTAAAAAACCCAGCAAAAATATTTGTTTTCTATTTCTCGGCTACTCGCATTAACGTCTGCGAAACGCAGTACAGAAGTAGTGTAATTGAACGTTTGTGCCCTGAGCGCTCGAGCGTTTGGTATGCTTACGTATTGTTTGTCTCTCTGCTGTAGTCGCTTGATAGTAGGTGTGTTTTCCTTAGCAACCGCCTTTAATTAGGAGAGCAATTAAGAAGGTTGAGGCCTCTCCCCTCGTCTGCCTGGGTCCCGTGAGACTGAGAGGGAGAAAGAAAGAAAAAAACACGGCCCAACCCAAACACTACTGAGGCTATCCTTCATCCTTTTTATTGCAAATCTTTTCCAAAGCTTCCATTACTGTGTTTACAACCATCGTGTAGTTCAGATGGCAGTGGTTTTATCATGCTTGGGAAAAGATCGTTCATAATTTGTGATTTCACGGTTTCCATCAAAACGTTCTATCGCATACGATATTCACCGAATGAATCCGTTCCCGCTCGCTGTGAATTCTGACAGCACTGTAACAAGTGGTGGCGATATTCCTGACAACTCTTTTAAATTTCCGACTGTTTTAAAAGCTCCCCTCCTCCTTAAACACCCACCGGCCTCGCAGACGCACGCTCTCACCACTTAGTTACCTGCTGTTTCACCCGCCCCTGACGGCAAATTTGGGCCGTAGTGAATATTACAGCTACCTATCTAATATCTGGCCTTTTAAGGGCAGCCGGGGGGCCGTTAAAACGGAAAGAAAGAGTTTCCTAGCATCTGACAGTTGCCGAACTTGGCGTTTAATCACTTCTTTAAACTCGAGAGAACGTTTAAAACTTATCATTCGGCCGAGAAGGAAACTCGAGAATGGTTCGACCTGTCATCTCTTCCCATTCTGATCTAGAAGTGCACACATGTACAGGATATATAGTCGTAAAATATAAATTCGTCCATATTTACGGGCAAGCCCGGGCCTGCGCTGCAGATGCGGGGTGGTTTAGATTAGAAACACATTCTTGAAAGTGATAAATGCAAGGCGAGAGAGCTCGAAAGCGGCCACGGGGAGGTCCTACCGTTTCTTCTTTCCTCTCACTCTTTTATCTAATCATCTGATTCAGGCGAATTTTCCCGGACAGTGAATTTACTCTGCCTTCTGATCTTCAACTTAAAGTAATTCCCTCTCGCATGGCCCAGCGGACCCTCACCGTTGCCGTGCTCTCAAAGCACATGAGCCCCTTTCATTATTTACAGCTGGAGAACGAAACCTGGGGGAGGAGAAAGAGGCGAGCACACACTATAGGAGGGTTTCTTTTGCATTAGCACCATTTAGATACGCCACGCAGAAACATATGTACGAATTCACACAGGCGCGAACGTGCGCGCATACGCTCGCATCCAAAACGGCCCCATCTGCACATAGCCAGACACAACATACACAATCAACAGCCCCCTCTCCCTTGTCCAAAAGCTCCATATTCCCAGATTTGGAAACCGCCTAGCGTTGGTTTGAATATAGCGATGCGCAAGGCAGAAAAGAGAAGGAAGACATTTAGTGCGAGCAAAAGAAAGTCTCTCTTGCAGTACACGCACCCCCTCCAGTCTGGGCCTACAGCTCCGGCTTGATTTGCATACCAAGTGGCGGTAATGTTGTTAGGTTTATGCAATAAAGACGAGCGGTCGGCGTCTGTGAGGCCGTAGCCAGTTAGAGAGGACAGATGGGCCGACGTGAGGTAAGAGCTCTAATCCCATCAGCGCCGGGATCAGCCTGCCATCTGGACATCCCCTGCACAATTACAAGACATTTTACGCGCTGGAACAAAGGAAGGTTGCAGCAGGCAGGATGGGACCTGTTAGAGTGCCTCAATATTGGGGAGTGCAGCGAAGAAGGTGACAAACACGCCGGCCGCCATGTTGCCATGGAAGACGACTCAAGTCTGATTAAAGCTTCACACCAAGACGCCGTGGTGTTCTGTAAACAATACACACGGGAAAACACACACACACACACAGACTTGCTTGTTGACCGTCCACTTCAGCCAGAGGAAGCCCGTCGAAACAAAGCCAGCGATTTCTCTGAGCGTAAAGAACCACCACGAAATTATTCATTATATTTGTACATTCATGCAAGCATGCAGATTCCTTCTTGGAATGCTAATTTTTTATTTTAGTATTTGTTTTTACTCTCTTTTGAAGTTAACCATTGATTTATAGTCTCAATAACATGCACATATATACTGGATACTTATTTTTATAAATAAAAAGATGACCATCAAAAATGATAAATATTTTAAAAATAAATTTGTAATCACATGATCTCTTTATTTCCTGTTTGTCGCATTCCAATTATTATCTTGGAAATAAATTATTATTTTGATTTTTTTATTATTATTTATATTTGTAAATATTATTTTAAAAATGAAATAATATAGTTAAAACTTAAATTATTTAAAGAATATATGATTTAATACTACATCAATTAATATCATATTTATTAAATAATTATTTTAAAAGAAATATTATTTGTAATATGTTAAAATGTGCTAATATTTAATATATTATATTTATAATTATATTAACATTCATATAAAATATATAATTACATTAATAGTACATAAATATTCTATTCTATTTTATGTTTATTAAATATGTCATATATATACATATTAATTCTTAACCAAAAATGATGTAAATACATTGTGGGATAGTCTATGTAATGTTAGTTTCTGTTTCAAACACAGACCAATCTACATCCCCTGCTAAATTGTTCTCCCATGCTAAAACACGTTCCTGTCCGTCACTTCCTAGTAGAGTGTTGAACTTGGCCTCTCCGGGCCGCCATAGACCATGTCTGCTTTCTCCAATTTCCATCATCCGCTTGAGTGCATTTCGCACGTATATCATTAGCTGACGAACACAGGCTGTGTAATTCACTCCTTTATGCTTCCCATTCAACACATGTTCCCTCTCTATATTCACGCAGAATGTATGCAAATGCTCCGCGGCGAAGGGGCGAGAGGTCTGGCAGCCCTTTCTCTGGGATGGCGGGGGGGAGCGTTGCGAATTCCGAGGCAATGCGTGGTGATCTCAGGCCACAGCTGCCAGACTGCCCCTCTCGTGGGCCCGTTCTCACCTCGCACACGCGCAGACACGCTCACGTGCACGCACTCCCTTCCTTCTGCTCACCTACACAAAGTAAATTTGTTTACTGTAATTTTTGGTGAATGATTTGCTATAATTGGTTGCGCTGATGAAGGTCAGTCCCTATGAGGAGTCGTGTGTGTCTTTGGAGACTTGATCCTCTTTCAAACGCTCTGCCTGCAATTAAGAAAAGCAAATGTCATTCCCAAGCCTCAGAAATGAAAATTTGTATGAACTTATTAGCATGAAGTCAACAGCTCTAGTTAAGGGCAAGCTCCCAGTGTGTGTGTGTGAGTGTGTGTGAGTGAGTGAGCTCAGGGCTTCTGGTGCTCTGGGACCTGAGAGGAATGAGTAAATATAACCTCCACTAGTCCAACATTAAGGCAAACAAAGAGAGCTGCCTTGTCTGGGCTGTTCTACACAACAATACCTAATGTTGATTAACTAGGGCCGCTAGAACAGCAAAGAGGCAGGAGAAAGAAAGACCTGCACACATAAGGGCTTAACCCTGCAGGTTTACCTCATGTAACGGTCATAAATATACCATTTATTGCATTATTAGTGGAGCTTATGAAGAACATGAGCAAACCCCTAACCTTAAGCATTATATTTGAGCATGTAACATGTCCCAGACCAGTGCTATGACTTCTGTTATTCACCTTGTGAAGCATTAAACAAATAAGTCTCATAGTTTTGCATCAAAGTACCACCAGAGGTCTTCTTTTTAAAATAAATATTAATGTAAGTCTGTGATTTATGAGATGATATTAATATTTTCAATTATAAATCAACAATGAGCTTTTAACTTTTTTAAATATTAATTGTAAAATCAGTATTAATTTTAAATAACAAAATATATAATTTTATTTATAAAACCATTACCTAAATATATCATTTTTATTATAGTATGTATTTAATATGTATTTATATCAATTGTAAATATGTATAATATAAAAGTTTATAATAAATAAATAAATAAACTGAGAGCAGCATTAGTATTGAGATAAGTGGTGTATTGAATATTTTTTGGTGATAAAATTATGTCAGAGTCTGTGGGCTGATGAAAATGATGTCAGACACTTTTAATGGAGGGGAGAGATTCTAAGCTGAGAGGGTTTCCAAAGAGGCCAACCATTTTCTGTGCATTATTAATAATCTCCCTGAGACCTTAAAATCTAAAAGCACAATGCCATTGTTTTTTCCCCTGGAAAAGAAATGAAGGGAGTGGGCAGGGAAAGCTGTAAAATAAAATGAAAACAGCTGAAGGTGAAGGGCTACTGTTGCAGTTGAATTGTTGGACAGTATTAGCGCGTGTTGTTGTATCCGCGCTCTCTTTGCATGGGAGTTCGTATTCAAAAGGTGCTTTGGAGGGGGTGGCGGAACAGAGTCAACACAGTGAAGAGGAAAAGCTGATCAAAGCGCGCAGCGCTAAGATGTTAACGGGGGGTCGAGTTGCCCTGGGCCTCCGACCGCTTACAACTGTGATAGCACCTCTCGACTCCACAGGGGTGGAGGGGGGCAGTACAATAATGTATGCTAATGAGCCATTGGCTAACTTCACCACAAAGGCGGGGTCAGAACCACGGCTTCATTTTCTCATTTAGGAACACGTGTATGTCACCATTAGCGCGATTTCAGTGGTAAACCTACAAATCCCACCTCATCGTCCCTAAAATTTTAAAGACCCAAAAAAGTACTCATTACCAAAAGATAAGAGACACAGGGAGATAAAGGGTTGGAAGTGAGGAGAAAGTTGGAAGTTTTTAAACCAAAGGCAAAGTTTGCGGATGAAAAGGCTCGACCCAATTAGCGGGTGCATGAAAAATCGAACCCCCGCTTTTTTGCGCTCTCCGCCCGTGCTTTGCTCCACAACCTTTTGATTGACTGATCTCAGATCTGTGAAAGCCCGACAGATAAATCGAAGGTCCTAGCACACGCAGTGCTTAATCATCAGTACCGGCTGCATTTGGTCTAGCGTATCTGAACTACGGTGGTTTATCTGCTAGATGGGCGCTAGGCACATCAGTCGATGCTTTCTTTTACCTCTTATTGTGTTAGCAAACAGTTTAATGGGCTATTTCTACACAGAAGGGTTGATGTACGACGCAGGTCTTTTGTCTTTACATGGCCCAAATCATTCATGCTTTGTTTACTTTAGGGTTTGATTATCCTCAGTGTGAGAATGATCTGCATGTGGCTAGCGTGTGTCCATACAAAAGCGGGATCCTGAGAGTTGTGCTTTTTGTTCTGTTATAAGCAGCTACCCCGTGCATAAAGGCCATTAGCCCCAGTGAAGGCTGGACCACTGGAGGAGCCACGGTCATCATCATTGGCGATAACTTCTTCGATGGACTGCAGGTCGTGTTTGGCACCATGCTAGTATGGAGTGAGGTAAGACTTTGGTGTAAAACCATTTTATTGTGCATGAGATATTTGCCCAGCCGTTTGTTTCTGTAACAGCCTTCTAATGAACTTCATTAGATTCTATAAAAAGTGATTACGTGAAAACTGTGATTATACACAGTTTATGAAGCCCTGCTTCTACGGGTTTAATGCAATTACGCTGGCGTCCGTTTATTGTCTCTTTACATTTACTTTTTTTCATTTCACGCCACATAAACATATAAATAAGAGTGAACTAAAGGGATGCCGAAGCTGCGTCGTAATTAGTTCGGAGCTAATAACTTCAGGTTAGTGCGTTCCTTTATGAGTTGATAAAGCTGTCTGGCATATATTTGCTGGTTGGAGCCTCAACGAGCCAATCAGCGTTTGTTTATTCGATTTTATTTTATTATTTTTCTTTTCCTAGTTTAATCACAAGAGCAGATAAGGAGTTAGATAAACAAACTGCATGCTAAACAGCCCCACAATAAGTCCACAGAGGCCTCCGCCGCGTTCCTTGCCGAACCGTGAGGTCTTGCAAAACAATTGAACAATTAGGGGTGAAATATCTCAGAGGGGGAAGAACGAGCCAGAGAAAGCAAGGAAAACAGTGAAGGAAAGACATATGGAGGTGATTTTAGCAGGACTCCTGCCCCTTGGCCTTTCCTTGGCTCGGTGTAATCCAAGGTCTGTTTGCTGACGTTAACTCTTGAAGCGAGGAGGGAAAAAAAATGGGAAAAGTTTGCAGTTGGGTTTTGAATGGCTTCTCCTCGACAGGTTAATGTACCTCTAAGGCCTTCAAATCTGTGCACAATCCTAAACTAGTTTGCCAACTGTTCGTTATTGCCTTATTTCTGAGCTATATGTAAACAAAAAGCCTTCGCACTACAAGAAACATGGAGGAAATCTGGGCCTGATCCATTTTTGGTTTCATTGGATTTCAGTTGTTTAAGTTTGCATGGTCCTAACCAACTTTACCCATTTTCTCTTGTAGCTCATTACGCCCCATGCCATCCGAGTGCAGACCCCTCCAAGACACATCCCGGGCGTCGTTGAGGTCACCTTGTCCTACAAGTCCAAGCAGTTCTGCAAAGGTGCACCGGGGCGGTTTGTGTATACAGGTGAGCTTCAGTTGGTTCTCACATCTTTGGCTCCATCCTTAAGTGCCGAACCCCATCCGGTGTGGGATGCATGCCTCTGTAACTCAATATCTCCTCCATCTAAGCCAGGGCAATGGAGTTGGGGGCAGCTGCCAACTCCAGTTAATCTCAAACCCTGACAACACATCTCCAACCCCTTTCTCCCGCACCCTGTCCTCTACTTTGCACAAATACACTAGTGTTTCTTGTCGCCCAGGTTACTCATGTGTGCGTACCTATGTGTGACCAGCTCACAAGGTTGCGCTTTGTGTGGATTTTGGTCCGACTGTGTTTTTACGTGGTCTTAGATGAGAGTAATCTGTCCCTCGGTACAGCTGATACTGGAGGTTACACGGTCACACCGTGTTTGACCTGGAAGCAGTGTGTCTGATCCCAAATTGAGTAGGACAATGAGATAATCATCAGGAATTACTCTCACACTCAGGAATGTCAAGGCCGAGAGAGAGAGGGAGAGAGAGAGAAAATGACACAGAGAAAGAGAGAGAGAAGGAGGTGAGGAAGGGGCCCCGGTCCCCCCAGGCAGCTGTTCCCCATCTCAGCCCCACAGAGGCTGCGGGCCGATTCTCCCTCCCACATTTAACCCTCTCAGCAGGGGCAGGGCAGAGGCCAACGAGCCCCTGCGATAATGAAACCCGAGAACACGGGGCCGGCTAATACCAGACCTGCTCAGACATTAATGTCTGCCATCGTTAAAGCCACAGAGACTCAGGGAACAAATATGTGCTAATGCTAATAAGCACAAAATAAGGAAGTCTGTGTCAAATTCAGCACACGTTTGAATGTTTTGACGAACCTGTGCGTCATCAGCCCTGACAAAAACTGACTGTGGTAACCACAGTTTCCGATCATAGTAAAACTTGGGCTGTGTCCAAAATCAAAACAGCTGCTTTGCTGCCTAGTCAATCAATGACTAAACATGTTTTTTTTTAACTGACAAGCTTCTGAAAACACCATCCATCTCTGTTGTTTTATCGTTCTGTCTCTCTATCGTTCAACCAATTTCTGCATTAAGTGCTATGGAAATTTAGTTTATATTTACAGTATATACAGATGTTTATACTGTATAATTATATTGCCTACTCAAAGTTTACTGGAGGCCATTATAGAAGACAGACCATCATCTGTCACCCCCACCTTCCCCTGTCTTCGTGAGATGTTTGTTGTTTGTTTTCCCTCACTGATCCTTGTTCCTGCTCATCAGTGAGGAGATATAATTACTGCCGGAGATTTTGAGGACTTAGTTAATTATCCCTTCGAATTAAAGGAGGGAAGTCACAGACTACACGCCCCGTCCCTCTCATCTTCTGAACTCCAATCCCCATAATGCCTCACCTCCCTCTGAGGTCACAAATGACAGGCAAATCAAAACACACAGACACACACTTACTGGATTCAGTCCATGCCTTTATAAGGCTTAATTAAACTGGTTGACATTTCAAGTTAGTTAAGTTCCCCTTCAAAGCATGTCCCCTTCAATGAATGCCCTTAAATATTTGGCTATATCAAAAACAGTTGTTGCAAGTATGATTATTTTCTTTATTTTCTTCGTTCTGTATCTCAGTTTTTTTCTTCTCCTCTCCTATCTTCAGTTCTTAAACACTTGTAAGTGCTATCGATTGAAACAAATTGCTTGAGTTTATGCCTGTAATTAGTTCATAAACAGATGCTTTGAACTGGAAATGCTAAAAGCCTTCACTAGTTACAGCTCTCTCTCTCTCTTTCTTTATTTGTGGATATTTGCTAAATTGTGTAAAGGCTGGATATTTTTACAAGTCATTAAAGTAAAAAAGCTACAAACACTGTTTTTGGTGGGCGTTACAACGTGTCATGCTGACCACCCTCTTGTTTCTGAGTCAAACACACCCTAGCTCTCATCTGATAAATCATAGCCAATTAAATACAGTGCTGTGGCCTCCTTATGCAGGGGTGTAGTACATTCAAATATGGGCTTTATCATTACTAGCTTACAGCAGCCATCTGTTGAGTGACGTATGCTGTGATTTCACCATTTACTGTGACTTAAATTGTTTTTTTAAAATGGTATATATTTTAAATTGTAATATTACTAAAAGCATGCACTAGATGCATATTTCACCAAATATGTGCACATTATATTTTAAGGATTAGTTGTTGTTTTTTTTACAACAATTACATATTTGAGTAAAATGAATGTAATCCATTGTTTTATTTAAATTATCATGAATATAAACAATACAATTATTAAATTGCAATAATTTATTTATTTTTCCTATTCACTTTTTGCAATGTGCTTATGTCCTTGATGGCTTTTTGTGAGATTCTCCCAGAAAGCTTCATCGCCCTGCGATGGTGTCAGTGCTGAAGGTGTTGTAAAAGGTCCTTCGTGTTCGCTCAGATGTGGCAGCAATCGCCTGTCAGAGTGCCGTGCTACTTTAAGAGTCGATAATTCTCCTCCATCACAGCCAACACAAGCCGCCTGTCTCAGAGGTCAATGCTCTTTAAACAAATTACTCTGCTCAGACTCTGAAAGCGGCTCCTAATGTCCTCCGGTACTCTCCAACGCCTCTCGCTTTGACACAGCTAAACAGCAGTGAAATTAAACACGCCGCAGAGATCCACCAAGACCTGGGGACATTAAAGAGGCCCTGTGATGAGATGTCGGCATCCCGTAAGGTTACGCGAACACGCGAGAGGGTCTCGGTAGTTTATGAGCTGCCAGAACTGGGCCTAAAACAATGTGTTATGCAATAGCCATCCATTAACACTCAGATCTACCGCATGTGTGTGTGTGTGTGTGTGTTTGGGCTATTTACGGCTCCGGGCTCTTAGCTCCTTCATTTAAAAGGAAACACTGCAGTGGTTTATTGAGTCTGCATCCCTTTTTATCCTTCAAAGAACTGTGTGTTCTGTTATTTTTTCAGCTGTAACCTTGTATGTTTGTACGATCGTGTCTTTTGTTAACACAAGGCCACCGCTGCGCCATCTGATACCTGTATTGGTTATCCATTGATCAGGTCTGGCATGGAACAGCTTGTCAGAAGGGTCCATAAAAAAAGGGGGAAAAAATCAAAGCAGGACGGCTGTGTTTGTCCCTTTGCCAATAGCTCTCAACTCGCAAATGCTCTCTTTAGCTGATCTAGCTATTTTAAAAAAGCCCATCCAGATGTTCGCTTTAAAATCCTCATGAAATGGCTTGATGAGTGCAGTTTTTTTAATGTATTTTCTTCTGAACAAGAAATTAAAACAGGGTATATATTTTATTTTTAATAATAATAATAATTCAAAAATATTATTATATTATATTATGCATATTAAAAGAAAATAAAACATTTGTCTTCATTTTTTATTAATACATTTTTTGTAAGTGTAAGTGTGGGCTGATGTTCAAAATTTGATTTAATATTAATGATAGATATTCAAACTAGTTATAAAAAAGCTTTATTTCTTATATATAGTAGTACACCATAAAATAGAAATATTATTATATATTTTTATATATCTATCTTTCTTTAATAGACAATAGAAAATTATTTCGAATTTTGCCTTAAGCTGCTGTCAGAACTGTTTTTTTCACAGAGCCTTTTTGGGAGACTCTGTCACAAAAGTACCTTAAATATAAGCTGGTACATCCCTATCAACAAAATTGGTATGACAGAGTATATGTGGAAATACTTTCCGTCTATCTCTATGACCCAAATTTGGAGGCAGCAATGATCTCCTTTGGCTCCTAACAAGGGGAAAGTGAGAGATATAAATTAAGATATATATGTATGTGAGCGCTCTGGCTCTAATAGACGCTTTAACGGAGGCAGGCCTCCTGAGCGCTTTTACAAACGATTCTGAACAATGACACCAGCCATAAATAAAGCTCAACGTCGGACTCTAATTGCATCAAAGCTATTGCTTTCTATTTAGGCATGGTCACTGGTGACCACGGCCTTAACGCTCCACTGGAGGCCAGGGAGAGAAAGAGAGAGCGGAATAGAGACGTACGGCAGGAGCTATCACCCTTGCAGACTATTTGTCCTAATCAGTGACACCCATTTACCAGAATTGGCGAAAATGAACTATACTTCATACAGAAATCGTACACTTACCGGCCTTCATTTGTCACAGCACATTCGAGGGCCAGTAAACTTTTCCTTTCCTCCGATGGGATTGTAGACATGCATCAAATGTTAAAAAATGATTTGCGAGGGAGGCCCGTCAGACATTTATCAGGGCCCGGGAACATTATTTGCTAATTTCCAAACCTGCGGCGTGACAGGGTGCTCCGTCTTTTAACCCGCCGTGACCGCTCTGGACCGTTTCTGTTATTAGTACGAGCGTTTTTTTTGGCTTTCTGTTTCTTGCTTTTTTCCTCTCCCAGTCTCAAGACCCCTCCTCGCTTTTTTGGCCACTTCTAACGAGACTCATTTGTCTGTCACGCCGGTGACAACGTCGCCCCATTCTGCTCCCCGAGACTTTGACCACAGCGTGCTCTCGGGCTCTCCAAGGGCTCCGAGCTCCCGGCCTGTTGATTGGCCGGCGGCCCTGATAAATCACAAAGTTTCCTTGTCAAGGTGAAGGTATCGACTCAACTGCGCCGAAACTGACAAAACGCACAGAGGAGGAGATGGCCATTTATCATAGCACGAAAGGACAAAGGGGTCATCTCGCCCCTTCACTCACTCGGCCCGCTGCTGCGTTAAAGATGCCCGTCTAGATCCTGGCACACATGCACACCAGCATGGAACCAAACGCAGGTCTTCATTAGACTAATTACTGACATTTAGAGGCAATTAACCTCTGACGCAAGTGTTTAAAATTGTAAAGAGTGGATTTTTTCCTTTTCACCTCCCTTCCGGATTCGTACTTCAAAGGACTGGTCCACTTCTCCAGGAAGTCCATTACCGCTCGAAGAGGACGATCTTCTAGTGGGGTCTCTATAAGCAGATGGGGAGGGGTTGGATGGAAACAGGAAAGATGGTAAACAGATCTAAACGGTGGCACATGAAACGGCATATCAGCAAATTATCAGCCAGCCGTTTGCACTGGGCTATCTGTCCATCAGACACTGGTCCCCACCCACTGCTTTTGGCCTCGCTGAGCACGAGCTGTATCTGATAGGACCGCAGACACACACACATAGGCAAACACGCACACGCACGCAGAACCAGAAGTAATCAGTAGTGGGGAGGAAATGTAAACAGAGGTGTTTGAATGCATTCCAGGAGTTGTTTTCCTCTCCATCTCCTTCATGTTCATTACATTGAGTACAATAAGCTGCTCTCCACACTTAATAGAGAAGATCCATTCATTTTCACCGCCGAGGAATTGTTTGTTATGTTTACGTTTAAAAGCAGCATTGTGTGCCATTCGGGATTGAATGGAGGATTCTTTCATTGTATTCAAGTACTATATTCGGATAGGAAGTAGAATTTGAAAATCAAAGAAATTATGTCATATAATAGACTTGAGACAACAATATTTTATATATTTATATTATTTTTATTTAAAATTATCATATTATATATCACATATTTAAAAAAAAAAGTACTATATATATATATATATATATATATATAGAATTGTGAGTTATGTAATTGAAATTATGTCTTGTAGTTTTTTTTAACTGAAATGTCTATTGAGAAAAGTAATGGGCAGAAACAGATGGATACTCACTATTGCGCTCTTGTCTAATGATACGAGTGTACTGGGGACCGGCTCACGAATAACTAGAACCAAGAACTGAGTCCTTCTCAGCAGATGAGAATTTTTCTTCTCAGACAGTTCTTTGAGAAATATTATTACTTCAGAGAGGAGCGCGCCATTATTGTGAGCAATGTCACACCAGTGGGGATTGTGGTGATATTTTAACGCAATATTGTGACAAGCTACAACTCTATAATAAGCAGCGGTCCAAAAAAGATTCAGTCAACCTCTGCATGTGCTGGAAGGGTCGAATGAACCCTCTCTCCTTAAAGAGAGTTGCACTGGGGTGATTTGGGTATAATTGGCCCTGCTGGTTGCTATTTTGGCTCGGTCCATTTTTTTTACCTCTGGCAGCTTTAAATAGGTTTGTCCTCACTAAGTCAGAGAAATTAGTCATGCTCCAGTGGCCAGGACTCGTTCTGATGAATGGGGCGCTCTCTCGTTCCCAAACATCTTCCCGTTTGCAGCCCTCTGACCCGGGCCTAACCCGTGCACCACATTCATCGCCAAATTTATTTATAGATTAATGAGAGAAGCCGCAAAGTATTGACCGGCAAAGGAAAACACAACTCATCTCGAATGAGGACGAAATGCAGCAATAATTTAGCGGCCATCGACCCCCTCCTCCCCTCCATCCATTTATCGATCTTTATTTTACAATATTAATTTGCGTCTGCTATCGGCGAAGGCGGAACCCAATTCAATTTGATATCGGCGAGCCGTTAAAGCGCTGTGTTTGAGTCAGATCCACCAGAGGTGAGTCACATGGATGGAGAATGCTGACAAAAGGAGGAGGAAAAGAGAAATGGAAGGGGTGGGGTTCTTTTTTAACCTTCCTAGTTACAGAAATAGACTTGAAATGTAATTTCTGTCAGGGAAATAAAATATGAACGGCCTAGATCGTGAGAGTGGGCTTCTCTTGTCCTGTCGACACTTTATCGGTGGCTCGAGCGGCCCCCTCTCTCTCTTTCTCATCATCATGCCTGTATCGGTTCAAAGTTCATGAAATTTCTATGAGCATTGATCTGCCTCCATTGATTTTTTTTCTCCCACACTCTATTTTTTTTTTCACGCCGCAGATCTTTGAAATTTTAATTTCCGGAGTATCTGAATTTCTCGGAGATGAAATAGCTTCCTCGGAGACAGCTGGCAATAAAATGAAGAAGTTAGCGCCACGTCGAAGAGCTCTGGCTCGCTCTGTTCTCCGAAAACCACATTTTTTTTTCTCACTAGTTTGCTTTTTTTTTACCTCTCAAATCAGGCTTGAAATTCAAAGCACTGTAATATTACAAAACTAGTCAGCCATCAGCTAATTTTTCCCCTTTTAGCTGTCCATCCTTCGTTCTTTTCCACTTTAATCCTGGAAACCGCTTTCATTTGAACCTTTTGGTTCAGGCAGTATTAACATGGCACCTGTGCCACCCAGCAAAGAAACCATACACGTACATGCATTTATGTGTATGCATGTACTGTACGTGTATATATACAGAGAGAGAGAGACAGAGAGACAGAGAGACAGAGAGATAGATAGATAGATAGATAGATAGATAGATAGATAGATAGATAGATAGATAGATAGATAGATAGATAGAT
>JAUMHP010000062.1:16604418-16616510 GCA_032361065.1 Enteromius trimaculatus
TCCTCAGTGCAAGACACATGAAAGCCTGCATGGAGTTTGCTAAAAAAACACCTGAAGGACTCCAAGATGGTGAGAAAAAAGATTCTCTGGTCTGCTGAGACCAAGATAGAACTTTTTGGCCATTTTCATCTGGACATGGTGGCAGCATCATGCTGTGGGGGTGTTTTCCAGATGCAGGGACAGGAAGACTGGATGCAATTGAGGGAAAGATGAATGCGGCCAAGTACAGGGATATCCTGGACCAAAACCTTCTCCAGATTGCTCAGGACCTCAGACTGGGCCGAAGGTCTACCTTCCAACAAGACAATGGCCTTAAGCACACAGATAAAATAACGAAGGAGTGGCTTCACAACAACTCCGTGACTGTTCTTGAATGGCCCAGCCAGAGCCTGACTTAAACCCAATTGAGCATCTCTGGAAAAACCTAAAAATGACTGTCCACCAACATTTACCATCCAACCTGACAGAACTGTAGACAATCTGCAAGGAGGAATGGCAGAGGATCCCCAAATCCAGGTGTGGAAAACTTTTCCAAAAAGACTCATGGCTGTATTTGATCAAAAGGATGCTTCTACTAAATACTGAGAAAATGGTCTGAATACTTAAGAGTGATATTTCAATTTTTCTTTTTTAATAAATCTGCAAAAATGTCAACATTTCTATGTTTTTCTTTCAATATGGGGTGCTGTGTGTACATTAATGAGGAAAAAAATGTACTGAAATGATTTTAGCAAATGGCTGCAAAATAACAAAGAGTGAAAAATTTGAGGGGGTCTGAATACTTTCCGTACCCACTATACTGTGTATCGATATATTTATGCACATCTTGTCAGTAAAGCCGGTTCTTTGAATAGTGGTAAATCTCCATCACCTGTTTTCAAATGGAGCAGCAATTAATACACAGTATAGCGTTCAGTTCCATTTGCATAAATTTGAAGGTTAACTGTCGCTGGCACAATCCCGACAACTCCAACTCTCTCACTGAATTTTTTTTTTTTTCAATATATTTGGATATAATAATCTACAAATAGTTTTGGCATTACAGCACAACCAATTTTCGTAGCCTTAAAAATCATTAACTTCCATGCCACTTTACAAAATGTATTGGAAAATTCTCCTGTACTGTAGCTGTAGAAAAAACATTTCTGTTGTTTACATAATAAAGCATCATGGTTCCAACACCAAGGTCATGGGTTTGATTCCCAGAGAATGTATGAACTGCTGAACGTCAACCTTGAAGTCAATTTAAGTTGCTTTGGATAAAAACAGTTGCCAAATGCTTTAATGTAAATGTTTACCTCAAGTCATTACAGCTTGGACAATATTTAAACAACTTTAAACATGAGACATTTCTAAAAAGATCGTGTAGGATCAAGTGTTTCAGACTTTGTGTTTTTTTAGCTCCATTTAGCATCTACATTTAATTCCAATGTAAGGTAATGCAATGAAATACATACAGGCTTTGACTTAAAATGATAATCATCCAAAAATATGCATGAATGCTGTTTTGATTTTGAAATCAGGAACAAAGCAACTATTAAACACAGAAATCAACTCACTAAGCTATTTGCTGATGCCCTAATTAAATGATGCCACTAGAGTATATGACAGTCATTAGAATGACTCCGTACGTGTGGAACCTGGAGTTGCTGGTGTTTTTTTTTTATTTTTTTATCTCATTTTGAGTTGTAGAACTCCCACAGACTCCAACTGAGCTCAGAGATTCACATAACAAGGTAATGCTTTAAAAACTGCTGATGCCGAACATAAAACAGGACATGGAGAAAGTGAAAATAAATCCACACAATGAGATCCTCGCACACACATGCACATGGGGCATGGTCAGAGAAAAGTGTTTTTTAAGCTTTGTTATTATTTGGCCGTCTCTCACTGAATTATAACCTTGAAATGCCTCCAGTTACAGAAACGAGGATGTTTTAATGGCAAGCAGGACCTTTGAAGTAATGAATGATTTAATCAATAGAAATGATTAAAGAAGGAATAATGGAGATCTGTTTCAAATGTGCAAACTGTGACGTCGCAAAGGAGTTTGGTTAATGTAAACTCATGGCAGCAATGAAAATGATGATCTAACAAAGGTCCGTCACCGCCCTCCGATTTAACATGCCATGCAAAAAACTTAAACACAAGTCATTTGTCAAAACCATTTTGACAGATGCTATTCTCTGGGTACTAAGGAAAGATAAAAGACCGGATATTTTTGAAATAATAAACTGACAGCATTTTTAATAAATAAATATATTTAATACAAGCAAATATACACACATATATTTGATCTGTTTCAAATATGTAACTTCAATACATGCTAAATATTTGAAAAGGAAAAAAAAATAGTTGAAGTAGTATTTGAATAATATCTATGTATAAATATATTTATTTTTCATGCATTTATGCCTGTGCAGTCTTGAAACAAATACTGCATATAAACGAGATGTGCAGGCCAGCTTGTCAAATAATAAACCACAAGCCCAAAAATATTGTTCAAGCTTGTCGTTCCTCTGAGTTTTTATATGATTCAGGAAAAAAGAGCCATGCGGTGGTACCTGATTCCAGCTTAATGCACAAAAACCACTTGCACACAAGTGACAGACCACATTACCCCCATCACTTCCATTAGCTTTGATTTCTGGATGTCTGTCGAGAGCAGTTACACGTTTCCTCAAGCGAGCGCCTCAGCAAGAGCGAGTGTGTGAGAGAGATAGAGACAGAAAAAAAGAGTCACTAAAAATGCAGGGAATCAGATAGGTCAGTGATTCTGAGTGCCATGTCAAGCCGTTTACTTTGGGGAATTTAATAATGGCTGTTTGGCCTCTATGGCTATTTGTTCTGCTATTACGAGCCACTGAAATGCTTATGAATCCAGAAAATGTGAGGTAAGAGAGTACTCTACATTTCCTACTGCTTAACCAGAGACTTAAATATGCATGAAGCTCCGAGGGGAATTCATACGGATAGGCCACACACAAACACACACACACACACACACACACACTACATCTACAAATATAAACACTGCACACACACACACACACACATACAAATATACTCTAGGGCTGGGTGCGTGTTATGACTGTATAGAGGTTGACATTTTGCTATACTGTTAATGAGCTACGTCACAACTTTCTGCACAGATATAAAATTCAATAATGTGCTTCACAGTAGTTTATAGGCTATTTTATAATGTGGATCATCCAAACAGAATTTGGGGTCAGAATTTTTCAATGTACTGAATTATCTGTACTGATTCAAAACTTTTGGTGTTAACTACAAGCTGGTTAAATTATTAAGATTCTTTTGGTTTGCATCCATCAAGTTCAATGCAATACAAAGGGAAAATAATCAAATGAGTATTTAATGTGCTGTATTATACTCCACAATTGTGGTTATTTATTTATTATACATTATATTATACATAATATGCAACCCTGGACCACAAAACCAGTCATAAGTAACACAGTATATTTCTCAAAATATGTTTTTTTGTTTTTTTTTGCACTCTCAGATTTCAGATTTTCAAATAGTTGTATCTCAGCCGAATATTGTTACATCCTAACAAACCATACATCAATGAAAAGAGATAAATCTCAATTTGTATAAAATGTACCCTTATGACTGGTTTTGAGGTCCAGGGTCATACTTTATATGTATTTTTTTTCGCATAAAAATGACCATATGCACAGACTCATACGTGCTCATGCATAGATTCAAAACCCTATTGTCTTTCCGAAACACAAACACACACATCAAGGCATTTAAAACACACATTTTCTATTTCAGGGCGCTGGAACACGGCTACCGCGCAGTCAGGAGGAGACAATAAAACAGCTTCAACCCAAAGCTGAAAGCTCCATGAGTCTTTAAAGTTTTGGAGAAAGTGTCACACCTCTGGTCCAGGGGGACGGCGAGCACGAAACACTGAGAACGCGGCAGATGCAACACCTCCCAAGCTGAAGGGTTTCAACAAAAACAGCAGGTAGAGTGCTGTCGACTGGCAGCAAGTGAAAATTCCCTCCCTGTTTCCTCTGAGAGAGCTACACGCCGCAATTACCCCCTCAGAGAAACAGTAAGAGAGCTAGAAAGCCAGACACGGCAGGCGAGCACCAGAGACTTTATATTTCTCTAATCTTTCTTGCTCTTGTAATGCTCTTTACAGTAATAGCTTGTTTAGTACATCTATTGATAGATGAAACACTACAAACTCTGCATAGTCATCATAAATAACAACACAGCAGCTAGAGAGAACGAGAGAATGGCTTCTCCTCCTGCTCTCTGCAGGTCTGTTCTCTGCGTAGCAGCACGCTGGATGCTCGCGCTTGCCCTCAGGAGCCGGCTGGTTTTTATGTACGATTCTTAGAGCATTCGACATGGGAATTTTTGGAGTAAACCTATTTCAGGCCGAGCCAACATTATCAGTTACAGGATTTTTTCCCCCTGATTTTCCACTCAATGGACTGTGCTTTCTACTCAATGAATCAAGGCGGAGAAAACCGAAAGAGCAAGAAAGAGGAAGTAGCTGTTGTTTATTACACACACAAATCAAGATCTTCAGGAAGGACTGCTTATCCTCTTAACATAGCCCCCAAAAAAGTAGTAGGATACTTAAGCCACACATAAACATGTATGTATGAATGTCAATGCATTAGACGAAAAAAACCAAATAAAATGTAATGTTATATAACATTTTTATTTGAATAAAATCAATCAGTTTAGATGTTACCACATGAAGCAAGCACTATTGAATATTTGAACAATGCCATTACTTTAATGAACTTTAGTTTTCTAACCACTTTGTGCATTAATACTGAGGTAAGCATAGTAACTAGAGGAATTAGAGCAACGTTATAATTTAATTCATTTCAGTGAAAGAGTTTCAACTGTATGTTTCAATGAACCAGTTCAAAACGCTTCCAGTGATCGATCCAATTATGATTTTTTTTATTATAACTGTGAAATGACAACATACATTTCTACATGGCATTTATTTAATAGTAATATGTTTTGGGCATTTTAAGGTGAATGTGAGAAATAGTGAAAAAAAAAAAAACATAATCTAGATAAAGACTAGATTTTTGCATTATTTTACTGTTTGCATTTACAAAATTAGTAAGCAGCAGATAAAATTGCATTTTAAAAAACATAAAAACGTTGGAATTGATGTCCCACACTCACCAAAATCAATGGAGTTCTTTGTTAGTTTGTTTGAAGGCACTATTTGCTATAAAATTCAGGCTTAAGTGACCAGCTATTTTCAGGGCCACTGTACATGCAAACCCAGAAGAAAAGCCCTGCATTACTGACTCTAACTACGTTAGAATTAATACTCTGTAAATAATTTAGCATGTGTTTCTGTTCGCCAGGGCTTTGGGGATATCGAACACGCTTAAATCAGGCCTTTGTTTCTGCTTTTTGTTTTAGTGAGAGGTGACACATTGTTACAGTGGGTGACAATCCATCTCTTTCTCCGTCTCTCGCTCTCTTTGTGTCCTCCAGCCCAGAATTAAAAGCTCTAATTCACAGTGACACCAAAGGTAGATCAGGTCTAATCTGGTGCTTTATAACCTAACAACCCTCAAAACTTTATAAATTTTGCATTAGAGGATGTTCAACCCTGTCCATTTCAATCTCACTCACTCTCTTTCTCTTTTCGAGCCGGATGGCATTGTTGTTGTTAAGTGCTGTTTCGGTGACAGCCGGCACACATCAGTCAGAAATGACTAGCGAGCTGGATCCAAGGGCCTGGATGGTGATCAGGTCACAGCAGAGGGACCTGTTCTCCCGTCCCCTGAGATGACCTGGCCGCTGACTCCAACAGATAACAGCCAAGTTCAGTCACTTGAAGTAATCCTTTAGTGACTAAAATGACTGGAATGACAAAATAGGAGAACGTGATTTACACTATCCGACATCAATAAAAGCGGATATATCGAGGGTGTTCTGCTGAAAGGACAGAAGTGGAAAAAGGCTTGGAAAGTGCCGTGCTGTTGAAGGAGAGACAGAAGAACACCGGATGGAAAGGCAGAGAGCGTGAAAACTGCACTTTTCATTGTGTGCGGAGGAGCAGAATCTTTCAGCCTCTCTAACAGGATTTGGTCACCTGATCTGTTAATTAATTTAACATTTCCTGAAGCAACCAGGCACCCATAACGGAGCTACTGTTGTCTATGCTACCGAACATGTAATATAAATATCGAATTTTGGCATGCAGTGGGATATGCTGTCCTCAAAGTAAAACAGCATATTTTTTCCTTTATTAATAATTGAAAGAATAGACAAAAACAATCTATGAACACTTGAAATGAACTATCGAAAGAAAAGGTACATCAACAAAATACGCATGTTCACATAAATATTTTTATAATTTAAGATTCAAAATAATCTAATTTAGACTAATATATTTTGTTTATAAATACCAGTAAGCGTTTGAAATGCTAAAACGGTTTATTACAGGAGCTGCTGATACATTAGTTACATTTATAAATATATGTCTCTAAATTGCAATACACAAATCTTTATTTAGTGGCTGTTGATATGTTAATTTTGCAGATATTCAGTGTCTAAATGTAGCTTAAATAAACATATTTGTGCTAAAACTACACATTTAGAAATCATATAAATGGAACTTTAGTCATGTTTCACACGTACGCATGCATTTGTTATACTACACTATTAAAAAATAAACTGTTTTACTGTATTATATTAAAATTTATTTACAGTTAAATACTGTAATTTCTAATAATAAACTGTAATAATTGATATAATGTTAATATACCAAAGTAGTAAATTTGAGTTTCACAGGGGAAAGTTCTTTTCGTTTTTAGTTTCGTTTCCCAGATCTAAAGTGTAACTCTGTTAGTGATGTGTGTGTGTATGTATGCATCATGGCAAATGAGCACCATATGATGAACGTGCATTCTACGCAGTGACAAACAGTAGGTGTCTGCCAATGTCATGACTCACCATGAAACACATCACATTCCCATGCATTCAGAACAATTATGAAACGGTGAGTGATTCTGAGACAATGACACTATGTGCATGAAACATCTGCTCCAGGTGTGACACAATCGAATCACAACAAACAGGAAACAGACGGATGCAGTCATCTATATAGTGGAGGTTGGGGTTAGTTGTCACACATTTCACTGGAGTGAATATTTCTCAGGGTGGGTTTAATTTTGAAGGTCAATATTTCTATATTCTTCATTACTACTCAGAAAAAGGGAAACGGTTCATTTAATACAATTTTGAAAGAGATATTACATTGTGTAGGCTTGCTTTTCTGTGTGACAACTAGCCCCAGTCTCTCTTAACCTTATGAAAGAGAACTTATTTTATTTCTCTCTTCGTTTTATTTACTTATTAATCATTGTCTGAAGAATGAGGTTAAACACACGCGCTGGCAATAAAACCTCATACGGCGGTAGAAGAAAATGTTGTTTATCCGGGGAATGAATGAATTTTCATAATGTTTTCGAATGACACTTATCACTTGCATTGCGAGAATCTGATGCAACAATTTAACTGAAAGCCTGAAATTACTTTCACCATAAAAGACTGAAACACACAGTCCTTAAATTGAATTATAGGTTCATTTCGAAAGGCCTCCCTGGAGTATCAGACAGTGGCGAAAATTACTAGCCATAATTTGAAAATATTTAGACGCTTTAAATGAATTGTTTTTTATGCATGACTTTACCGGCAGGGAAAGAAAAATTGAACTTCCTTACACAGTATGTTCATTTAAGGGAAAATATTGAGGTCAAAATCTCTGCAGACTGCAGTTTGCAGAGCAAGATGAAACAGCGGTCCCCTGACGATAAAAGGTGGAAACTATGATAAATAAAATATTATGGAGATGGCTCTCTAATATTGCATTGTCACAATCAATTTCCTATTACCCTTCTCAATTTTGATATGGAGTGTATTATTCGCTGCTGAAATTCACTTTATAAAGCCAGAGACTCCAGTTTACATATAAACTGCTCCTGTTCCTTCTCAGGGCCCCGCGAATGAAAAGCCCATGGCTATGAGGAATGAATTGAGCATTTGAGATGCAATTAGGTTAGCATGTATACGGCAAAGCGCAATCCTTTCTCGCCGCCGCTCTTTCTGCCGTCGCAGCGCTTGTCACAGGAAGTGAACTACAGCCGGAACCAAATTGAATCAAATCAGCTAGCGCCCCCCCCCCCGATTAAAGAGCCAAAGCCAACAAAATGATTGTCATACTTTTCCAGAGCGGTGCGCGGATCTAAAAAGAGATCATTTTTAATAACGGCAAATCGCAGGGTGTGTATTAGTATGTTAAACAGCGAAACGTGTTGGCATTGAGATGAACTGTTTCCACTTACAAGACGTGACACGCTGTAAACTCTTAGCGGGTTTCTCTCACACTCTTCCCTTCCTGAATGACATCATTAGCGTGAGGAGAGAGACCCTGTTAGGACGGAACGCTGACAGGAAGTGTGCGCACACCGATGTGACGGCAGTTAATTACTCTGTTGGCACCTCTTTCTCGGAGCGAAAAATGAGGGAAATGGGGGTCACGTTTTTCACAAACGGAGGAGAGCGGTGTTTAATGACGTGACACCTGGTTTAATGTAGTATGCAAGAAGGTGACAGAGAGAAAGACAGAGAGAGAGTCAGAGGTAAAGATGGATTCGGAAATGTACGGCACGTGCAAATGAAGTCGCGGGAAAAGGCTGGAAAAGAGGGTGTCGTGCAAAAACTGGGAAGTATTGAAGGTGCGAAAGAGAAAGAGATATGAGGATACGCACCACACACACACGCGGATGAGTTCACTCGGTCCTTCGGTTTGCTAAAATACAAATTAAGTGACGAAGATCAGACGGGTCAGATCCACGGCGTGAAAAAAAGCTCAATCTACATCTGATAATCGTAAGGCGACAATAAAGAACAGAACAGAATTGGAAAGTACAGCTCTGAGACTTGAATATAAACTCACAATACATGTAATGCACAATATGTAAAAGTAGTTGGATGCATAACCTGCCCATAAACCATTACTGATCATATTTTAACTTTCACTACTAGTGCATTTTTAAACAAATGTTAGCCTGAAATGTTTGCATGCATGATGAATATAAAATAATAATCAAAATGCATTTGAGATTAAATATATAATGTCACATTGAAGGATGTAAAATACAAACAATACAGATTCTATTAGGTGCAGGACATTTTTAATTTGGCTATATTTTAATATTTACTATTTATGCCTTAACAATAATTTGAGATCAGACAGTGTTCAATCCACGCACTAAATCACTAAAATACATGAAAGTTTTTATATCACTGTGAAACAACTTGGGACATTTCCTGAAGCATTTTCATTAACTATATATGTTCAGACGAGTATTTTATTTTTTTCTCCATCTGTCAGTACAAGCCGCTTTATCAGTGCCGTAAATCTAACATATATCCTTTACCCACAATTCCCCCTTGCCGGGGGTCATTTGACTTCAGGGCTGGAAAAGAAAACGAAATGTGAGTCATTGCGAAAAAAAAAAAAGCGAAACAAAGAGCAGGGCGGTTCATATTTTGTGACAGGCCCTTTCCACATGAAGTGCTGGGGTTGTGTGGAGGAATTATGACAGTCTGGTTTTCACAGCTCCACCGAAGCCCACAGAGTCCTGCCAAGTGCTAAGAGCTGCCAGCAATGGTGACCTTTTAATACGACACAAAGACCACGGCACACAGGGTCAGCTTTCCACGGACAAGGTAAAGGGAAGGAGAAAGGAAGAGAGCGAGGCCTTTACCAGGCTCTTTTAATGTGCAGTCATCCACAAACTCATAAAAAGGCCTTTTTTTTATGCTAAAGGAAATAATAGTAGGAAATGAGTTTTGAAATGTCATGTTGAACTAGGATTTGTGTTTAAAATGGTGGCTGGCCAGCGGCTCGATCAGTTGGTAGCGAATGTAGTCAGTTAACTTCCTCTTCAAGAGGAAACTAGATATATCTGAACTCATTCAGGGATTTAGGGAGCTGAAACTGTGCGTGTGTGAGTGTGTCGACTGCATGTGTAAGAAACAGCTAGTAGGGGGTTGTCACAATTCTTCTACTTGTGCCTGCTTGTGTAACCACTCGCTGTGACCAACCTCGTTCTTGCTCTTTCTGTCTGTCTCCCTCTGTATCCCATTAGAATGCTGCCATATACTCATTTTACAAAGGATGCCTAAATCCACCATGCGAAAGCCAAGTCGCCAGGCCAGTTTTCACATTACAGGCGACTCAATACTGCTAAAACATCAGCCTTAATCAGGCCTCCGGAAAAACTAAAAGAAAAAGTGCAGACCCAACACTTTCACACATATATTAACTATCGAAACGGGGAATTCCTATCGAATTGCATTGTCAGTAGAACTTCACATTCCTTCACAAATTTGATTTATCCATTTATAAAACAAACACAGAGTAAGGCAATGGCAATCAAATTAAATGGGGGAGTTCAAATGAAAACACTAAAATGAACTCTTCCACTAAGAACACAAATGATGTGAGAAGAAGAGCCAAATCATAAATGTTGCTTCTAAAATGACTGAACTTTAAGCTATTTCTCACATGTCTAGAGTTCTCAATGTAAAATTCCATTTCTTGCATTCTTGAGTAGCATACAGTATATGCGAAAGACAAATGTATATAAGAATATTTTTTATAACCATATGTCTTGCAACTGTAGTTCCAAAACCATAATTAAAATCAATTAACAAATTAATACTAATATAGCTGCCCAAAAATGCAGCTGTTGGCCCTTTAAGAAATGTATAGATTCATTATTTAGTGGATACTGTTTATTTGCCACTTTCTTTGCTAAAATGCATGCACAGAAATATTTAAACAAAACCTGTATAGCAAAATCTTAATCAAACACACACTGAAAACCTTAATTTGTGAAAAGATGTATTCTACATCATTGTGTTTTTCTGCTGTCCGTGTTTCACTGAAAATGCATTGTATGTTTTCTATGATTTTCCAGTTTGTATCATCTATTGTAAAGGTGTTGAGAATGTAAAATGAATGTGGGATGTTGGACACACAATTACGTCAGAGGAGAGCAGGTGGCTTCCTCCTTGCATCTATTTAGCATAAGCACCCGACTAGCATACACACACATGTGATTCTCTGTCAGCACGGGCCCCTGAGGCAGGTGTGGCCCCACGTGCAGGCGGCTTCAAAAAATGGCCCCAAAATCAAATGCTGCTGCTCCACGTCCCCCGTTCAACCCGACCAGATCGGCTGTCACTCCTGACATCGCTTGTCAGAAGTTCTCCTTCACTGCTCATGGACAACATGGGGGTCAAAAGAGCAAGTACAACGGGCCAAACCATCCTTCTTTTTTTTTTTTCTTCTCCTCTCAGCAGACACTGAACTCAGAAATGACAGGAGAGGCTGGGTTAAAACTAGCTGCCAGAAAAACAAACGCTGCAGAACGAGTGAAGGGAAGGAGAAAAGTAACTCGCTTTCATTCTATCTCATTTCTTTAGCGAGGGATGTCAGGAACACTGGGATCGTGCTCTGACAGCCAGGGAAGCAAAAGGCCAAAAGTGTCCCTAACACCACACCAGGGTGTGATCGAATGCTTAACTTTGGCTTTTTGAGCCAAAGTTACATGTAGCTTGAATATATTAAAACAGTCGTTCTTGACAAGCTTTGCTTCAGGAGATTTTACACTGGACATCAAGTCCAAGCGACTAAAACGCTGCACTGGAATTGTTTATTGTGTGAAATTTAATTTTAATGGTTTCATGCTCTCAACAGCCAGTAACTCAAACCATGTTTATGCTCACTGTGAACTTATATTTAATGAATTCTGGTTTCTTTTTACCTTGCATGGATATATTCATGTTTTTTTTTTAAAATGTGGGCACATCTGTCCATGCTGTCTCTCTGATTTGACTAATTTGTTTTTGCCAAGTGTCAGACTGAAATACAGTAGAGTTTGATTGGATGCACAATCTTTGATAAATAAAAAGTATGTAACAAGCAGATTCATCAGCTGAAAACCACAATAAAAAAAATAAAATAAAATGTATTTAAATGCAAAATTAATGTA
>JAUMHP010000062.1:16637024-16660979 GCA_032361065.1 Enteromius trimaculatus
AATCTCCTAACGTTACGACTTTATTCTCGTAGTTTCGACTTTAATCTCCTAACGTTACGACTTTATTCTCGTAGTTTCGACTTTAATCTCGTAACGTTACGACTTTATTCTCGTAGTATTTCGACTTTAATCTCCTAACGTTACGACTTTATTCTCGTAGTTTCGACTTTAATCTCCTAACGTTACGACTTTATTCTCGTAGTTTTAGATTTTTTTTATTTTTTTTTGGTGGCACTAAAGCTCCGTCGTACTTTTGCAAATACATTTATTATTATTATTGTTATTATTTGTATACTGTATACTATAGCACATTTTGTTTTGTGATCAACAGTAAGTGCAATTCTGTTCTTGTCATTTATGTTATATATATATATATATATGTGTGTGTGTGTGTGTGTGTGTGTGTGTTTGTGTGTATTTTAGTCATTTTATCTTGGCAGCTAACAAAAATAAGTGTAACGTTTTTTTTTTTTTTTTTTAATTGAATATTTTAGAATTTATTTAGGCTTTAATTAATTATTTAGTTTTAAAGATTATTAAAATAATTTTAGCTTTAGTGTTCCTTTTTTAATCATAATTTGCTACAGCTTGAAGTAAGTTTGCTAGTGAGTGCTCCTTCTTGTTTGCCATCAACCAGTCAATTTCCAGTTGTGTCACATGGTTACATGGCGTTTTTGACTAGCGACTTCTATAATCCTGAGAAGGTCACATACTAGCTGAGCGACTGTCATTGAGATGAATGGGAATACTTACGGATAGCTTTCTCTTGGTATTACATGTCTGACTAGCTTTTGTATGCATTTGCATTAACTATAAACGTGTTGCATAACTTAAAAACTGAAATACCTCCATCTCCTTGGCACTGCTATTTTTCTTATTTTCCAGTCAGGACCTGTTCAAATCAAGCCAAATTGGATCCATACCTGCAGTGTGTAATGTCATATAAATAATTGCGGCTTGTGTAAACATATCAATTTCCCTCCACAGCAGTGAGCTTGAAAAACCATTTGTGGGACCCCGTACAAGGTCATCTGAAGCTGGAAGCCTGGAGTCATTGAGCAGGCACGTATACACACACTGGCACAAGTGTGTGAGTCCGAATACAAGCTCCTTCTGAGCGCACTGGCCCTTAGGGCAACAGCAAGCCATTGCACTGTCATTAAGAACAACACATAGCAGCTATTTATACACAGCACTGCATCACATCATACATACTATACATACTTGCGCATGCATGCATATGCGAGCACCCTGAGGCACATACGCTTATGCTGTATTCTCGCAAACATTACACACACAACCGCTGAAATAACGATACCAAATTAGCATGCACAAAAACGGGAGTGCGTGAAAGGCAAATAGGGTCAAAACTGGCTGTTCGTGGGTTCGCTTTAAATTGCCATGTGTTTTTCCAGATGAATGCAAATCAAGTAGTCTTTGGAAGAAATCAGAACTAACTTCTTTCCACTGGTGCAAATGACTCCGGGACACTAAAAGTTGAAAGTGTCAATTATATTCTAACAACCTTTGAAGCTGCTGCGTTGCTCTTGAGGTATTACGCTTTATATTCTAATGATTTTTGCTTTTGTGTTTCATCAAGAATGCATCTCTCCACCAACCCACGTTTGAAGCTTTGAGCGATATTCATATTGTATGTTTCTTTGTGAATATCTTCACCAGGCAGTTGTTAACCTCACCGTGTCACGTTCATTATAAATTGTTTGAATCGCACCAGTGCCTTGAGCCAGGGAACAGCGTATTCTCAAAACAGAGATGCTAGATTATGGCGATCAGCAATTGCGCTGAGATGTACCGCCGCGCATTAGATCAAGGCGACACATTTGCGGGCCCCACCAATGTAAAACGCAGGGCCACTCTTGTAGGCGATTACTCACGCGGCGGAGAGGATATTATTCAGAGTGAGTTGTTAATAAGGGAGTTTATTTTTTCTGACAGAGTGAAAATGGCTTCCTAACGCAGGATGGATAACCCAGCTAGCCCGCGGACGCCACCCGGACAGTTGCGCGCAATTAGGAATAAATAAATATTAACGTCTTCACTTACGCATCTGACGCTAACATGCTAAATTGGCTTAGCCCTCCGATGACCTAATTGCATTGTCACGGCGCACGTATCTAAAGAGGAGCACTTTGTGGAAAGGTAACATCAAATTAATCTAACAATCAGTAATTGAGACAAATGACATGCCGCGGCTGGCTGTCTGGGTGAAAAACTAGATGAGCTGAGAAACGCGTTGTAGGGTTAAAAGCCAGTGTGGTAAGGCAGTGACTTAATCTAAAGACTATTAGCATTAGTTAACCGTGTACTTTTCAATTAGAGCGATCATTTTGCATTTCGGACCCGCTGATAAATATCTTTTGTCACCACGCACAGAGGGAGGACGGTGCAGAAGGACTTGTAGGGTTTAAATGCATCACACTTAAAACGGAAGGCCAAGTGGAGGGTACAGTCGGCGCGAGTCGCTGTGTGGCATTTCACGAAGGGGGTGGGCGGCATGGGGCTCATATATTGGAAAAATAAAATAAAACTGCAAATCAAAAGGCCCTTTGTATTAAATTACAGTGGGGGCTTTGCAGGAACGAAGCCTGTGCACACAGACTCTGTGTGAATCTAATAATGAACTTGCATCCAACCTTAATTAAACAGTCTACATCCCCTCGCATAGCCATATAATGATGTCAAGCCGGGAAGCAATTAGCTGCCCTTCTCTGAAAGCAAACAGTGTTTGTAAGTCACACAAAGTACTGCGGCAGGCGTGCTTATTGAAACCCTCCTGAAAAATAAAATTAATTAGTATGTTATGATTTTGGAGATGCCTTAACATTGGACCCAAATGACAAGGGCCTGAGATTAAAGATGAGCCCCTCTTTCTGCCAGCGCTGGTAACGATAACAGCAGGAGAACCATCTCACCGTCTCATTAGTGGCAGGCCGGGCCAGACTACACGCTTTGCCCCGCGACATCATAACATCCATTAAAATAAGCTGTCATGCAGTTGTAAGAATAACAACCCACAGTAGACCGAGTCATTTGAAAGAGAAAAAAAAGCTTAAGTTTTCCAACAAAAGGCCCCTCTCCAATGGTTCTTAGGTGTACGCCGTTTATTTGTGTTTAGAGATCACCCCTTTTGTCTGCCTCGGCTAATTAAAGTGATGCCGCGCCTGGCTTTTGCAAGCAGCCGGGGGAAGCACCAGCCAGCTGAGACACCCAATTACACAATTAAGCCTCCTACAAGATCTCGAAATTGTCAGGGAAAGAGAAAGCGTGCGGTTTCACTCTTTGTCTTCGCTGCCGCAGTTTGCGAGAGTATCGTTTTCGCGTTGCGAGAGGAAGGCGTACGTTCGTGATGATGTAAGACGTCATTTCGCCCGGCGCCCTTCGCCACCGGGCCTCCTTTGTTCTCTCTGGAGCGGGGCTGTATATTTGCGTCTATTTACTCGCGTCGAGTTTCTTTTGTCTCTCAAAGTTGTTGCGCAGGCGGTCATTAGCCGAGCCGCAGCGCTAACTTTGTTGAGCGAGAGCATTTGGAGACGCCGCTCTAATTGGCGATGTTTTACAAGGGAAGCACTTATCACTTTGCTTATTAAAAATGCTTATTGGATGCAATAAAACACACATTATGGTGGTGAAATTAATATAGTGCATTGCCCAGAACATAATGCTGTTCTAATGTGTGTCTTGTTCACTCTAATGAGTGCTGCCGAGTTTATTAGCTCTGATGACAGAGGGGCCGAGCTGGGGCTGTTATTGTTTGGTACAGGTTGATGGATTTCGGATGCACTCGCGCGCACGCCCACGCTCTCTTTATTACAGAGCGCTGGTGTCGTCTAGCCTGGTGGCTTGGCTTTAATGCGGTATAAACATATAAATCTGAGGCGACTCTCTCTTAGCCTGCAGTGGAGAGTCTCCGGTTGGTCCAGAGTCCATACGTTCTCGCTTATTTCCACCGCTGGAGAGGAAGCCATTGATAACTCTGTGACAAGGGCGGTCCCGGGAGGGCCGGACAGGGGGAACGGCACAGGATAGGGTTAGTAGGTCATTACTGGCTCAGCACAGATCCTTTAATTGTCTACTGAGCTGCTTTGGATCTGTGTCAGGTGAGCGCTTCGGCCAGAAAGAAAAGTGCAACCTAATAGTTTGGCTTTTGGACGAGGAGATCGGTTAGACTTGGTAATGGATGTTTGTGCATGTGAGACCCCTTTGTTTATGGAGAAGGCTCTTTGTTTTCCAATCCTCCCCTTTTTCCACAAGTTTGAGGCAATTTATTTGCGATCCAATTTCAGCGAGTCTTGCAATCAGGCAATGCAATCCAATTATCTCTTTGATTGGACGAACTGATTAAAATGTGTAGCCAGACGTGATTATCCGTCTCTCTCACTCTCTCTGAACATATGAGGGAGAGACACACAAGGCAGCTGGAATTATAAACACACACTGTATGGTAAAGTGTGCATCAAACAACATGGCCTAATGCAACAATAATGCACTGTGAAGGCTGTCAGCTGGTGGAGACTTTTCTGTACCTTTTTTATACTATAGCCAGTGGCCAGAACTGCTTAACCTTATTTACAAGTCAAAAGGTCAAGATGAGTTCAGTTGTTTACAGATGGCTACATTGCAAATTGTATACATACAGTAGATGTATGGTCATGTGTGTGTGTGTGTGTGTATGTGTGTTTATCGGCTCTTGTGTTTTTGAGTCTGTGAGATAACTCAATTGTTATATAATGAGTAAACAGAATTTATTTTGAAAACACACATTTATGCATGTATAACACACAAATTAAAATAAAATACATTTATTTCATTTAGTTAGGATTTAGGCAGTTGTTTTTTTTAGGCCTAAGTCGTATGTAAATACCTATATAAATAGACCTCATAAGTAAAATTCATATACATTTAATAGATATAAATTGCACAAATTAATATACTGATTTTTTTAAATGTTAGATTTAAGATTAAATTTAATTTGTATATACGTATACAGTACATATGTGACCTTAGACCACAAAACCTTAAGTCTTAAGTCACTGGGTTATATTTGTAGCAGTAGCCAAAAATATATTGTATGGGTCAAAATGATAGATATTTCTCTTTTTGCCAGAAATCATTAGGATATTAAGTAAAGATCATGTTCCATAAAGATATTTAGTAAATTTCCTACCGTAAATATATTAAAACTTAATTGGTTAGTAATTAGTTAGTAATATGCATGGCTAAGAACTTAATTTGGACAACTTTAAAGGTGATTTTCTCATTATTTAGATTTTTTTGCACCCTCAGATTCCAGATTTTCAAATCTCTGCAAAATATTTTCCTAAAAAACAATGTCAATGGATAGCTTTCGGATGATTTCAAAACAATTGACATGTATGACACTTTTTGTGGTCCAAGGTCACACATATGCTACATAATATACTAATAATATTAATTATTATTATCAGATTAACATGCAATACATGTCTTTAGTTTGTATAAATTGCATTTATTATTAATATATATATACATTTATTTTTTTTCATAATTGATTGTTTTGCTTTTGGACACAAGCTCACCGTGTATGCTAGCAGGCTTTCCCATCACGTAGGTTTTGACATACCATTTTCTCTATTCAGAAACAGCTCTTGTTCAGGTGGAGGTTTTGTGAGCTGACTCTGACTGCACTAAACAGTTCCTGGGCCACTTTGGGTTGAAGGTCTTTCCAGTGTTTTGAAATACAATAACCGGCTTGTTTGATTGTTAAAGTGATAACCATGAGAGCAGGACTGCCCCATTTATCAAATTACCAACTTAGTGAAGGCTCGCAGAAGTCTGCCGGTAATGAATGACAGGAGAGAAAGTGAGAGTGAGAGAGAGAGAGCAGGCCAGCATGTGGACGGCGGGCCTCGTCTGTTATCTTTCTTTTTTTCCACGCCAAATCATGTGTCCGGGTCTTATGAAATTTAAAGTGGTGTCTGGCTTTTGCCTCCATCAGAACGGCCTTGACGTGGCTTAGCGTGTGTAAGGAGAATGTGTGATAAGGCAGGCCAGACCTCCTGCTGAAAACGTCACTGGTGACCTGGGCAAGGGTCAAGAGTCAACCGGCAAATATATCTCCTGCTCGCTTTAAAATTGATAAAGACAGACGAGAAGGCAGATGGAAGGAGAAGTGGTCAGGAAAGAGGAGGGAGAGGTGTCAGGGTCCTCAATAAACGACACTTTGTGACGCATCATTGGAAATGCCCTCCCATAATGCTGTGCTGTCTGACCTCACACTTCACAGGGTAGGTGAGAGCTCAGCGGTGACCTTGCTAGGGATTCAGCACTGGTTATTGTGGTCAGATAAAGCTTCAACCTCCACTGCTCCATTTCTGTGACGTTTTCTGGCCTTGCTTTCCAGTTGGGTAGAGTATAAATGCTAACACTTCAGTAGGGACCAATTCTCACTGTTAACCAGGCTTATTAATATGTTTATTATTAACATATTGGCTGTTTATTAGTATTACAAAGCACAAATCTGCATAACCATATTCTACATCCCCTACCTAATACCTACACTTGGCAACTTAACAACTTACTAATGGACAGTACTATTAGGTTACACTTTATTGATTATTGATTGCATTGGATCTCCCGTATGAATAAATGTAAATTGAATTGTCATAATAATATTATATTATATAAAATGAAAAATTGCAATGACAATATCCTAATGATTTATATTCATTATAATGTTTTTAAACAAATTATTTTGAATTATTGTATTTTAATTAAGTTGTTAATAAAATACAACAATTAAATAATCCATAATAATTAATGAAGTAAAAATAAATGATTTATTTAATTAGTTTGTTACGTTTTTATAATATATTTTAATATAATGCATGGTATATATATATAGAGAGAGAGAGAGAGAGAGAGAGAGAGAGAGAGAATGGGGAAAATACACTGAATATACTAAATACAATGTATTCTAAATTGTATTTATTAGAAGTTAAAAATATAAATATATATATATATATATATGTGTGTGTGTGTGTGTGTGTATTTAACATGTTGTTTATTATTATTACAACGAAACCCTTGGTGTATCACAGTACAAGACCCTGCCCAATGTGCCCATGTCTTCATATAGATTTTGCTTTTATATACATATATAGTATTCTTTATAATCACGCATTCTCATTGAACATCATATAGGTTTCTCCCACTATGCATTGCATTAGTGTTGCACCGCTGAAAACCCAGCCTTCTTTTCTGTGATTAGCTATTTTTCTCTCAGGGAAACACATCACCCACTCACTACAAACGCTGATCGATTCCTCTAAGACTGCCTATCTGATTGCTTTTATACCTTATTGATTCTTCAGGATTAACGTTTATGGCTGTCAATTATTCCCATGTATGATTGTTCACATCTGTTTATTGCACACTGCATAATTGTAGAAAACGACGACTCTGTTCAAGTTGATAATCCAATTTCGATACGAGAAACAAGCCCTCCATTTTAAACAGATCAGCACTCTTATATCAACTAGTGTGAGCGTGGCTAATCGACTAAAGCTACCATCACAAATGCCTGACGTTTTGACAGAAGCATTCTGTGTGAAATGCGATGATCATAGGCTTCATTACAAGAGCAGTTAACAATCACAAGAGCTGTTTTTCCTGAATCTGCCATCATGTCATTCAGAGGATTTGGAAAGATAGTAGAACAATTATATGTGAAATTGAGGGTTTTGAGCAGTGCTGTCTGCGCAGGAAACATTTCAAGGTAAAATCATTCATCATTCTGAAAGAATCTCACGTTTCAACATCACTATAGCTTCAATTGGTAAACCCCCATTTTTTTGCACGACCAGGTGAAGTTGACAACTAGAGTTTATGCAAATGCATTTCATAAGTGTCTATCATAGCTGGCTGTGAAGGGCTCTGCCAAATTATGACCGGCATTGTTCATGGCAATCCACTGAAATTGTTATGAATATAAGTCAGATGTGGGCGCATACAAATAGGACTATCTTCCAGTGCTATACGGTTGAATGTACAGGCTTATTTCCATTCCATATCAGTTATTGTTGTTCAGACGAGAGGATATCCCACTTGATCTATAGTTATTACCTCAAGAGTGATACCTTTGACAGATATTACTGTCTGTAAGTAGAATCTCCTTTTATATAATGTACATTTTTCCATTTGAGTCCTCAGTGTTTTGAACACTGAAGAGCTACATTTACTGCATGCAACCTAATAATCTGTCAATAATGTCACTTATAGCTTCATCATAATTCAAAGGCCCCATGTAAACACCACAGTCTGTTAACATGATCTGATTTAGCTTGTCCTGAGCAAAATTTCTATTCAGCTTAAGCAGATTGAATGGTCTTGCCAAAATGTATTTTGTCAAATAAGTATGGATGCATAAAATTAACAAATGGATCTAATGTTGTAAAATGTATATGTCAAATACATTCTTTTAAAATCTTTATTAATTTAAGAATCCTGAAAAAATGCATGATTAATATTAATAAGAATTTTTTATTGAGGAGCAAATCCGCATATATATATATATATATATATATTTTATAGTGCAATAATATTTAGCATTATTACTGTGTTTTGATCAAATAAATTAATCAGCATTATTTTGAAGAATCATGCAACATTCTTTTCATTAAGTAAAGTTAAAGTAAATATTCCCTGGTATATATTTGTTAGGAAGCTCGATCACCAATTTTTTATTTGTAATTCTTGCATATATAATGCCTGACTTTTGACTGACTGCAACTATTGCAGTAGTGACCAATCACTATTTTTTTTTTATCGCATATTAAAAAAAATGCATTCAGAATTTGTAGTCGGGTTGAATTTAATTAATATTGATGGAAATCTGTGCATGTAAACAGTCAGAGACTCGGATGTAAATACAGCATAAAAAAGAACAGCAGCAGAGGGAGATGCATGAGTTTAACATGTAGTCCAGAGTAGAGGTAATTAAGGACTTTTTTATTTGTTTTGCTTTCACAGGAACATGAGAGATGCCGCCCAGCTCTTAATGAATAGGTACCAGGGTTCGCTCTCTTTCTTTTCAAATACAAATGGCACACATACGCACACACAATGAGCGACTCGGCCCACACTTGGCACCGTCGGGCTTCATTGTTGCCAGTCCTGTGGAGGTGGTGCGGTTAGTGGGTGTGGAAGCTAAATTAGCCTCTACCCCAGGCTGTAGGCCCTCCCGAGGGGGGTCCGCACTGCCCTGTGAGTAAGCTTGTACTGTGCCTGCCCTTGACATGCCTTCTCCGCGGACGCTGGGACGGAGGGGTGCGGTGCCAGCGAGCTGAATGGCACAAACCCGTGCCAGATGGTACCAGCTGCGGCGAAACGCTCTCTGCGGTGGACACCTGTCCACTCCGCGCACCTCCAGGAGCCATCATCGCCCGCCCTAAAGAGCCGTCAGCGGGAAATGAGGCGCTAACCCGGGAGTGAAAAGCCTGCGGGCCCTCGCCGGGTGCATGCCGGGTCCTCGCCGAGCCACTCTAATGAGGACGGGAACCCAAGCCAAGACACGTTTAGCAGCCATGCTGTTTACTTTATCATCATTACTCAACGTGACCCTGGCCTCTACGAGTCTGCGATGATGCCTCGGCCAGGACGTGTCGCCGGGTTGGACAGACAGTCGGCACATCTTGACTCCGGGGCCGAGAGACAGAAGGCATGCTGGGATTGGGCGCAGAGCGGGTGTGTATTTGTGGAGGCCATCACTCAATGAACGTTGCGTGAGGTTTGTGAACAATATGGAGGTTAAACCACAGATTCTGACAATTTTACCCAGCCTAACCTGTTTTTTTTAAAGAATATACTGGCTACTTTTTTTCAATATGAAAGAAAAGTCAAAGATAACGCTCTATCACGCTCTACAATTACAAATAAGCACTACCAAAAACTTTATTCAGTTTGTAATGATAATGATATATAATGAAAGTCATAATGATAATCTTGCCTTCACATGTTCATAAGTTAAGTAGCAATGCTTGATTCATAAACGAATTGCTTTTTTTAATTTTTTTCAGTACATAAAACCACTCTGAATGAGTCAGTATGGATTATGCACTTCAATATTTCAATATTTTTATTCATAGTTATATTTTTATAACTTTGTTACATTCATGAGTTAAGTGTCTATGCATGGCTGACAATTTATTTTCAAACCAGTCTGAAAGATTCATTTACAAATTGATTCAGTTCTTGAGTTCAGTTAAAAGGATAGCTGACCCATAAATAAACATTGTTTATTAGTATGTCACATTACTAGGTCAAGAAGTACTACAGCTTTCAAGTTTAAAAAAGAAGTCAATATGGTGTATTCGCTCTATTCCAAGTCTCTTTAAGTCAAAATGTTAATCTAGTCCTGTCATGTTAACGATATAAGTAGCGATGTGTCTCAAATTTGTTCAATGAATCAGTTAATCAGGTTCACTAACCCCGTTTAAAAGATTCACTCACTTTTCAGACTGATTGAGTCTAAAAGGATAGTTCTGTCGTCTTTTACTCATCCTCATTTCATTCCAAAGCTGTCATATGACTTGGAATATAGTGCAGTCATATGGATTGCAATTATGATGCTTTTATGCAGATTTTGCATTTCTTGGGCATGCAAAGTGACCGATGCATTAATTAAAATGTTTCCTTTTTACAGCAGATACCAGAGGGTGATTAAATGATGTCAGAAGTGTATGTTTAGGCATTCCTTTACCTTCAATTTTTTAAAAGTCAACAGTGCAGCTAAAGTAGGCATGTATGGCTCTCACAGATTCAGTCATTGCAACATTTTGTAAGAATGTGTGGTTATATGCAACATTCAAACTAATTCATAGCTATGCAGTAAAACTCATTTGTCAACCAGTCACCAACAATAATTCAGCACTGTGGCATAATGTTTTGCATAAATAAATGTTTAAACTTTTTTAAAAATAAAAATAAAATAATAATAATAATAATAATTGTATAAAATAAAATAACATAAAAACCATCTCCGAGCATATCTTGGCAGTGTGTGAGTCTTCTCTCTGTAGCCTACAGCTCGTTCAGGGATATTAAAGAGTCATTAGATGGAGGGTGTCCTCTGGGAATACTTCAATATGAAGCTCTGTGGTGTCACAGCCCATGTTATTTGTGTGTAAGTGACACTTACCTGCAAGACATGACATGAATTAAACACCGTTCTGTACCTTCGAGTCTTTTAGCATGCTGCCTTCTTACATAGAATACCCTTTTACATATTCAGCCTGATTTTCTCTTTTTATTTTTAGTGAGTAAATTGCCCTCAACTGAAGAGGGAAGCAGAAGTAATAACTGGTATTGCGAGGCCGAAATTGAGTTGTCTGGTGGCAAGTGTTGGCATGGATGAATATAAATTGAAAGGTATATTGGGACGTTTGTGGACTGGACCGTGAACGAGACCCTCGCTCTTTCAGGTCCAGGTCAGCGGCGGCACGTTAAAATGTGCATATCCGGAGCTGATTAGCAATGTTGCGCTAGCATTCACCAATGGGATTGAGGTAGAAAGGAAAAGGCGGCAAGAATGATTTGTTTTCACAGCGGGACGGATTTTCATACAAAGATAAAAGAGAAAACATGGAGCGTGGAGTCAGGTTGGGTGGCTGTCTCTCTGAAGCGATGGCTCTTCAGATGTTCACCAACCGAATCCCCGCTCTTTGCACCACGGCCTCCTTCCCGCCTTCACCCAACGGGCGTAAACACAGCGAGATCAGTAGCGTGTTAAAACGGCACCCCGTCCTGTTCGCGATCCGCCTGTGTTCTCTTTTGTTTGGGTTTTCATGTCGTACCGTAGATAAAATAAGCCCCACGCAGCGAAGCCCTTTTATATCCTCGCAATAATTGATTTGCATTTAATTGTTTCTTGACGGCTTGAGGGTGCCGAAAGCGGGACGAAGCGAATTTTGAAGGCGCATCTTTCCGGGTGGCTATTTGTGTTCACAGTCAATTTTTTCCTATTATGTTGGAGTGAGGATTTTGATAAAACATGAAGGTACTTTCTGTAATACTTCTTTGGTTGTCGTTTTATCGATCAGCCGTTCCCCAGGGAGGCCCTTACTGCGGGAGGCAATTATGAAATCAGAACAAAGACTTGGATAAAACAAGATATTACACTCGCACAGTTGGCTGCTTGTTCCATTCCGTTACAAGACTGAAGAGATCTTTCTTTCTCTCTTTTTCGATATTGGATGCAGTCGGAGAGAGTAAGGGTGGGGAAAATGCCGGTTGTGTGTGGCAATTTCAAAATTATAACCTAAATTATAAAAATGATGTTTCCTTGATGATGATTGTAGCTGTGTAGCTCATTCTAGCCGTGCTGAAATACACAACATTTATGTTCGCTATATCACAGCCCACAGATAGACTACTTTAGTTTATGTCAGAAACTATATTTGACTCAAAGTAGAGTCAGAAAAATAAAAATGTTCAGTGGTAGTAGGTGTTCAAATAAATTGTACAGGCTACCACAATAGGCCAAAGTACTTTTGGGTTGGTGAGAGGCTGAATTTATCTGATGTAAAAAAGAAATAATAATATTGTGAAATACTATTGTAATAAAAAAAAAAACATTGACCTGTGATCAGTCTGAACCCCCAGAAATCATTCTGATATGCTGATTTGCTGATTAAATAATGTTATTGTCATCAATGTTTAAAACAGTTCTTCTGCTGCGTAATATTTTTTTGGAAACCATAAATACTTTTTTTTTTTTAAATTAGTAATTAAAAATATAATTATTTTGTAATGTTTTAAATGTCACTTTTAATTATTTAATGTGTATTCATTTTATTTTTTATATTGTAAATGGTATATTAAACCTGTATCATTTTATTTTATTTTTATTTTTTACATTTTGCTTGCCTTTTTTTTTTTTTTTTAATCATTGAAACTTTTTCCAGGAATAAAAATTAAATAATCATCAAATTATATTTAGTAAATCTTTACATAAATAGACTGCACCACAATGTTACTCAATGTTAGAAATCAAATACTGGTTTAGTTTCAACAATTGCTGATTAATGTATTTTTATTAAAATATGTAGATATTTTTTCAGTTATTTAATGATAACAGGGTTGTATGTTTGAGCCTAACAGATGCAGTCAATGCTAGCATTTATGTAAAATAAATAAATAAATAATGATATTAGATGATAACGGTAACATTTCTCTAACTTTGTCCAAATGCAATAAGACACTCAAGGCTGTGCTTTTTTTGTGAATCCCCTCAGTCTTCCCTAACAAAGTCACACTATACAGCACAACCTTGCACACTTTTCTAGCGCATTTTCTTTGTGTTTGCAGTTACGAGGCAGAGCGAGGGCCCGCTTCACACGCCTGATATAAATTTCACCTGCGGTATATTTATATATGGCATTATTATGAGGCCCTCTCTGACACGGAGCAGATGGCGCTGATGCAGGTGGTAGCCGGTGTTTAAAAGGTGTGTGCATATGCACCCCGTTCGCCTCTTTTGTTCCGGTTAGACGTGTGTGGCCCGGACTCTAATGGTGCTAAAATCGCCTTTTGGAAAGCGACACCTTGCCAAATCAGATCTGTGAGTGTTGAGGTAATAGCGCGGGATTGATCGGCGGACAGACGGCCGGTGTTGTTTAACCCCTACGCTGTGACGACGTTTGCGTGTCACTTGCAGAATTGTTAATAGATTTTCCTCATTTGTGCAAGACACCGCAAACACTCGGCTGAGACCTTTCCATTACCGGCCCGAGCGGAAGCCAGACGGCGACATACGATGCAAGAGCTAATATAACGTTAAAACTACGCTGAAATAGCATCAGGAACGACTGCGACTTCCACCTCTTGACAGCATCGCAGCTGTAGACTAGCGGTAGTAATCCTCCAGTGGCAGTTTTAATTATCGGCACGGCTCTACTATCAGCAAGTGTGTAATTATGTGTCAGCTCGCTGGCTGCTGGGTATGAAGGGTGAAAGTGAGAGATATGATGATTGTTGAAACTGGCGAGTCGTATTTAAACAATCCGGAGCGTGTGAGGGGTTCTGTCATTAAGCAGACAGAGGCTGACCCGTCCTGTCGCTCACCATCTCACTTATGCAGATTTTTTTTTTCTTTTCCACTCTCTTTGTTTGTGTGTCTTCGTAGGGGGCGTCACACTTCTAGGAGGAAAACGGGGCAGGAAGTGGCTGAAGGTGCGATGGAAATGTGACACTCTGAAGGTTTCTCTCACACTGTTTTAACATGCTTACATGTTTAAATCAGCGTGCTGTAGGCGTTTATCTGTTTAATATTTATTTCTGTACTTTTTATTTCATCCGTGCCATTTTTTTTTTTTTTTTGACGCAATGATACTTTGACTTCAGGAATGGGAACTTGAAAGCAAAAGCAGTGTGATGCAAAATGAAGCAAGCGTCTGGGGAATTAAAGCTGGATGTCATTGCAAGTTTAAAGGCTTCACAAACAGTTATTAAAAGATAAAACATAATAAACATACTTTTAATTAGGAATCCAAATCATAAGGAATTTAATGATCCTGGTTCTTAAATAATTCCATTAATGATTGTTTTAGTGCTTTTTAGGAATACATCATTTGAAAAATCTTAGGTTCATGTTAGAGAAAGTTTGTATAAGTTCATAAAAGCTTCATGCAAAGTATATGTATAAAATAATTAGCTTTTATGCCTGTAGTTTTCATCTCACTGAATATTTTCCAAAAATGTTTAACGTCAACTGTCTGCATATAAATGTGTTTAATTAACTTATTTATCCTCATGCAGTTATTCATTCACTCTTTCATATTTGTCTGGAATATCTTTCCCCAAATACTTTTGTGTAATTAATTTTTTTTTTCGTCCCAGGCAACAATTTATTACAATTCACTGCTAGCTAGTTAAAGCTATGTTCTAATAGTTTTAATTCAGTAGTTCATACTATGTTTTATTTCAATTTTTTATACTACTGGTCAAAATTATTGGTTTGGAAAAATTAACATAAATGTGTGTATATATATATATATGTTTTCAAGAATTCTCTTTTGCTCATTAAGGCTGCATATATTGGGTAAAAAAAAATTAGACACAGTAATATTGTGATATATTTTTTAGAATTTCTAAAAACTATTTTTTTTTTTTATTGTAATTTATTCCTGTGATCAACATCTTTACTTTAGTGTCTCGTGATCCTTCAGCAATCATTCTAATATACTAATAATGCTCAAAAACAATTCTAAATATTAGACATTTTGAAAAGTGTTTCTCAAAAATAAAGGTACAAAAGTTGTCACTGGGGTAGTATCTTTTCAAAATAATTGGTTCATTTTGGTACCTAACAGGAACCTAATAGGTGTACTTTTTTTAAAAGTGACCGCCCCAGTGGCAGCTTTTGTACCTTTATTTCTAAGAGTGTAGGTACCCTACAAATGCTAGGTTTTATTGTGCGCTGAGAGACCGGTCACATGACCTGCTCTGCTGCTGTGAGATTCCCCTGAATGAGTCTCCATTAGACAGCGAAACGCACCTTTGGTATGATGATATTATCTTTCAGTTGCTCACACCAGGGGTCTGTGATGTTGGCTTTGGTAATTCGGCCTTAGGCTCGGGTGGCACGTTGTCCAAAGACTAGTGTTTGCAGACTCTTTGATCGGAAACTGATTATTTTACAGTGTCTAAAATTAAAGTTTGGGGAGTTTTTGCAAACAATAAGATGGTATTTCCCAAGGACGAGAAAAAGCTATCCATACCATAGTGAAAGGCATTATTACCTGCAGTCCCACCTCTGCACTCCAGAATAATGAAAATCTGCAACATCGAGGCCTCGGAGGATTAATTAGTTGAACACCTCAGAGACGGGATGATTTATTTTGATTTACATAACAGAACAAGTGGACTAGGCAGTGGGCCGTTGGTAAAATAAAATCCACACGTCTTTTATTATGGCAAACGTGCCTCGGTCGTTTAACTAGGTGAGCTTTAGACGATGAAAATAGCCGTGACTCTGGCCTCTGCGGGCTCCGCCTGTAGCCTGATGCAAAAAGGTGACAGAAGTACAGGCTTAATTTAAAGAGCACTTTTCACCCCCTGTGGTTTCTATGATAAAGACATCTGACAATAGTGCTCCCCTAATTTATGGCCAGACCAAGTGCATTAATTGATTTTTACATTTTGCACTGTCCTGTTCCCTTATTAGAGGGAAGCGTGAGGCAATTTATCTGCCCTGATATGCCATATTCATGGCTCTGATTGTAATTTTTTGACAAAGTGGCACATTTCTCTGGAATGGACTGTACGGCGTGTATGGATATACGTTTAATCATTTTCTAATAAGCTCTTTTAGTAGGATTTATAAAAAATCCTCTCCGAATACAGAGTGAATTACTGTAAGGCGGTTAATGCGGTCTGTCTTAGGAGTTCATCTAAATAAATAATAATATGGAATAAAAATGTCACAGAGTAATCAAATAACCCATTCTGCCATATTCACCATTATGTCTGTGAATGGATCAATTCTACAGTTATTAACTATAAATGTCGTACTAATTGACATGGATGAGCTTTTCATTTTCCACTGTTCAGAAATGAGGCTTTCTGTGCTTTGTGTTTTTTACACGATTAACCGAATGGCGATTCATTCTGAATAATGGAGCGTTCACACATACAGCGAAATGAGTAGTTCATTCATGGTCCATCCTGCTCATTTGCATAAAGTTAAACTTGTCTCAATATTGTAACAATGTTTGACATGCCTACATCACAAATTTGGTGTGCACTCAATTAAAATACATCATAGCAGTAAAAAGATTGGAATATTTAAGATATTTAATAAGAATTTTGTAATGTACTTTATTAACATTTTATAAGAAATTTAGTAAAATCTGCTGTATTGAAAGTTATTACATTTACAAATTATTATGACATCATTCTCTTATTTTAAACTTTTTCATATATTAAAGTAGAATGTCTTTCAACTAATGCATTTAAAAAAAATATATGTAACACAGAACACTTATGTGAAAAATTCAGCTTTGCTGCACAAAAACAAATGACATTAAAAATTAATTAAATAAATTAATATATATATATATATATGTCATTTAGTTTAGAGTAAATTTTTAGAGTAGGTTTTTTATTATTTTATTTTATTATTTTATTTCACTAAGTTAACTGTATTTTAATTGAATAATTGCAGCTTTGGGGAGCATAAGTTAATTTAAATAAACAAAATGAACAATCATATTTGTCTTAGTTAGGGAAGTATACCATGTATTTTATGTGCGTGTGTGTGTGTGTGTGTATTTGGTTGTCATACAGTAAAAGTGGATGATGACTTACTTCAACTTATTATTGACCGTTCTTTCCAGCTATTATAAAGATTACTAATTATTTTCCTTTCCTTAGGGCAGCAACTGTGGCTAATAACCAATTGAGAGAAAGGCCGAAAGCTGCTTTAACCTTTCTGAAAAGCTTTTTATGCACAGAAACCTCTTATATGTGTCCAGAGCGTGGCCTCTGCAGCAGCAGGACCAGAGGAAACACTGCAATGGTGAAGTGTTATTCCATCAGACAGTGAGCCCCAAAATCTCTGATGTGGATTTGAATTTCCACTGGATGCAAACCAAAGCGTGTCTCTGTGTCTCTCAGCAGCTCTAGTTTACCTTACAGGCAGGAATGTCTCTGCGAATGCCATAGGCGGTTTACAAGGATGTACCTCATTCCCATGAATCCTGACTGTTCCGTGAGCCGCGCTTATTTTGATTTGCCGTAAAATGTCAATATTGTTTCTGTATTAGCTCACCTCCGATAAAATGACACGTTTCTCTCCAGCCGGATGACATCGCCTTATTAAAGCTCTACGCTTGTATCAACATTCGGGCAGCAGAAGAAAAGCGCTTGCGTTCCAGAGGGTCAATGCACCAGAGCGCTAATTTGTTGACCCTGAAAGTGGAGGGGTCAGAAGTTCAAAGCCCAGCTGCTGGCGAGATAACTGAGCACGCGTGAGTGTACGTGTGTGCACGCCTCGGTAGGGGTCATTTCCTTGAGAGCCCCTTCAAATACAGAGGATATGGCCCTCTCACTAAATCGTCCTTTAAATGGCCTGTACAGTAGAAACTGTTGAGGTTAGGGGTTACAGGAGGAACGAAGAAAACACATGTGCTTTAGGCACAAACGCTGAAGGAACGTTCTGGGTTGAATAGCTTGTAAGTGAAGCCCTATTGACAGCATTTGTAGCATAATGTCTGTTGGAAATAATTTTCAGTCGTCCGTCAAAAATATTAGTCAAAGAAAGGCATGGAAGCACATGAGGCCAACATACACTTTTATTATTTTGTTTCACATTACTGTTTCCCTACCTTCAGTTCTTTTTCCAGTTTTTAAGAAAGAAATACCGTATGAAAGTGTCCACTGCACGGACCTGGTAGCGTCCCTGTTTAAAGTCGATCGGAGACGTCTCCCTCAGCTTCTTAGCCTTAGTCCGTAGTCCAGTGCCCTGTGGTGATTGACAGCAGCTATCAAACATTCATAGTAATGCTGCTTCCACTGTAATTAAGTGTTAATCACTTCCTTATGCTAATGGAGTTTTTTGGAGTGGAGTTTTTCCGTGCCAGGCCATTGTTGCTGCGCCTGAAATAATTTCTGTGTGATCACTCCCCTAGAAATCAAAATGTGAATAATTATTCCCTAATTAAGAGAGTGGGGCCTGCTCCTGGAGTTAAGGCTGCATTAATTTGAATGTTTTTACAGTTCTCTAATTGGGATAAGGGCAGTTACTGATGAGGGGCCCGTTCGCAGGCAGAGAGAAGGCCTGGCTCCTGTACGCCGCCACTCAAGGTCAGCGCGCAGAGTCCTGTAGCTCCCGCAGAGCCCTGCATTGTTGGCGGAGCATGCATCTATCATCTTGACAAGCATGTGCTCTCACGTCTTCAATTATTAATTGCATTAAATACATTTTTTGAATCCGGGATGGAGGTGTGTTTCCAGGAGAGTGGCCTTTAACATCGCCGCATTGTTGGCGCGCGGTCGCACAGTCTATTTTCCACCTCCTCCTCTTCGGGAACTGTAAACAGCAAGAAAGCGAACGAGGCCAAGGTGGGGAGCGCCTTTTTAAAAAAAGGAGTTTGTCTGCGGTCCTGCCTCGTTCTTACGCCGTGCGCGTTATGTAACGGAGGTGCCGGGGTTGAGGTCGTTGGATGAGAGAAGCAAGGCAGACGGAGAGAGAGGAACTGCCTTGAGGCGCTACAGGAAGGACAGAGAAAAATGTAACCATTACTTGTCCGTAAAGGAGCCACTTTCAGAAATAAATTAGTACTCAGATGCTTGGCAAAGTGGTTCAGATACAATTTTGGAGGAGTGCTGGGAGACTCGACAATTGAAAAATGACCTACTGTATGTTGGCCCTAAAATATATTGGGACAATTAAGATGCACTTAAAAACGTCTGGATGTCATTGCGTTAAATAATAAAATATAAAAGCATGTGGAATTTGCAAACAAAATATGCTGAAGCTTGGTTCTGAACCAACTGGTTCCATGTTATTTTTGGAACTGTAAATAGACGACTGCATATCTGAAAAAAATACACGTAACCCTTCTCAGCTGTTTTTTGTAGTATTAGATGTCCTTAATGATGGCTTACTAAAAGTTTACCAAAGTTTGACCACTAGAAAGGTGTAATTTTCAAGATGGTTTCCAGGATGGGCCCTTAAAATATCCAAAATCGTTCATTATGTGACCTAGCCAAGTGATCTTGGTGTATAACCCCATCTTTTCTGGGTCTATGTATCCATTGGACTTGGAAATGGATGATTTTGTGAGATTACTGTAAGGTTTTATCTTTGTTTAGGGTGAACCAGAGATTTAGCTTATGTCATGTAACTTCTACTCAATACGTGTTTTCAGAAAAATACCCCTTTTTTTGTTAAAAGACATTTGATGTAAAAGTTATTGCATCCAAATGTAAGGCCTGTGTGTGAACCCTCTTGAAACTTGAATAAGGTAATACACACGTAATGCATCCTCTGTAGATGTTTTTGAGTATAAAGTTGTCATTATACTAAACACAACAAAATTAATTTCACAATTTTCAGCGAGAAGACAGTAGAAATGAACCCTGACATTTGAATTTAAAACTCATTGAAATCTTAGCAACATAAAAAAGGTCAACAATGTGAGTTTAAGAGAGGGTGACACTTGAGGAAAAAATACACTCCAAACGCAATTTTGACCATGGACTCATATTGTTAAATTGTTAATTGATAAACCAAGAAACTTGGAAAAGGAAATGGTTCTGTACAGACGCTTCTTATTCATACGGTTTAATCTTTGGTGGTGACTCTGTCATGGGAAGTGAATCGCAGTTTCAAAGCATGTGATTGGCTGCTCATTACAGGATTAAGCCTGAGTTGACGGATAAAGTTGATGGCTAGCTTCATGGTACCAACAAACCTAGTGTCAGCTCTTTTAGAGGGCACTCCACCCAGGACTCTTTCCACTGGTTTCTGGACTTTCCCATGTGTCCATTGCCCGTCATGTACCCATGTCTTGTGCCACCTTTGTAAATGCGTTCTGATTGCTACCTTGTATTGCTCGTGTCGTGTGCTCATTGGTTGGTTCTGTCTTGTGTTCGCCTCTGTCTAGCTTAAAAGAAGCCATTACCCTCTCTCTTACACTGATTATTGCAAAGCCATACCCTTGTTCTTGTGTTTTCCTGGTTTCATTGCGTTTTTGGCATTGCCTGGATTGAACTGTTTGCTGGTGTTTGACCGTGCCTGTTTGACCACGTTTGTGAATAAAGTGTTTGCATTTGGATCCGCCCTCAACCCTCAGTGTTTTTGTAACACCCAGACTGGAGTGGTTTGGTTTTTTCAACTTAAAACTACTCCTGTAACCCTGAGTTTCTTTAGCCGCCATCATGATACAGGCCCCTGCTGTGTTTGATTAGGGTTGGAGCAAAACTGTGCACAACTGTGGCCCTCCAGGTTTGAGTTTGAGACCAATGGGTTAACGGTACTGAACCATCACATTGCAGCCCTGTTTTGACTAATTTTACAGTACCACACAGTTCTAATAAATGTATTCTTTATTGAAATCAAAATAACACCAACACTAGGCAATACAATATATATACAATAAAAAGGAGACATATCCCATTACTTAAGGGACACTGTGCACATGCTTGCAATCAATTGCTTTAATATATAATTGTACTTGTAATCACTTATCAATCATACAGATATTACATGGCCAAAACATGTATCAGGCACCAGAATTCCTGGTCTAGAAGGAATACAAAGATCATTTTAATGGTAATTTTAAGGACCTTTTTGGGGTCTCATACCATATTTGCAACTGACTAAAAGAAAATATACCAATTTTGAATTAAAAGACTAGTAAAACTCATAAGTTGCAAGCAAATGTTTGCAAATAATTAATTCAATTAAAACTAAAATTTAGATAGACTGAAAAAGTATTTTTCCCGATTATCATTGCTTTATCTTAACCTTTGAATTTTTACAGTATAAATTAATATTTGTGTGTGACAGACAGAAGGGTTTCTTACAGTATTTTTAACACTATATCTACAGTTTGTTTGTTTTTTTTTTCTTTTGAATATGTGTTTGTGTTGTCTTTAAAACTGATCCTGGTTGGTTTGATAGTTTATGTAATGCTTTGGCATTCAGACACAATTGTTGCCCTACTAGCATTTCGAAAACTGCAAAAAGTGCATGACAGGTTTCTGAAACACCCTTCTATTGGTCAGACAAATTAATGGCGCCGCCTCTCCAAAGTCATTTCATTGGTTGAATGTTCTATCAAGCTTGTTTAAATGTTCAAAAATAAATAAATAAATATTGATATATATATAAAACACTTTTTGGTTAGTGACTACAAAAAATTGGAAAGTAGCACATTGAATTAAAGCAGTAATATTTGCACTCTAAAATAATGTTAAGGGTAAAATATGGACAGGACCAGCGACTGGGTTTTTTTTTTCCCAGCGGCTGGCTTACTATCCAGAAGGTTAAATTAAACGTTTAACCCAACTGCTGCTTCCGTCCATATTTAACCCAGGATTTTTTAGAGTGTAACTAATAAGTAAATGTACTTAAAAATGTAGATTTGTTTTTTATAGTATACAGCATTTCCTTAATCTTAGTTAATATTAATTTCCACCTTTGATAATACATTTTCAAAAGAGTAAAATTTGTATCTGTAATGCACTCCAAACTCACACGAAAATAAGTTATTTTTCTTAACTAACATTAGCAAAGGAAAAAAAATGCTATGCAAATATCATGTTCATTGCTAGTTCATTGTAGTTAATGCGTTATCTTATTGTAAAGCATTACCAAGAATATTAATATAATCTGTGAATCCCTTAAAGTCTTTAAATAATGTTTGGAGACACACTTTTGGTGTAGAAAGTCACTGTTCAGGTTTATAATTTTACAACTTTTTTCAGGGAGAGGCAGAAATCGGTTAGGTTTGATTCCAACAGGCCTTTGTCCCTCTGCACAATCGGCGTATGCTGGTGCCGGCGTGATGCTGTTACCACCGGGCAGAGTGGCATGATATATTGGAGGCCTTCATCCTGTGGAGAAACTCTGCCTGCCACTTACCCTGATTAAAGCTCCCGCTGCTTAGGATAAAGCCACCGTCACCCCGTGCTCCAGACAAATGGAGCACGAGGGGAGCAGGACATTTTTCAGACGCCATCTTTCCCCGCCAAACGATCCTCTACAGCCTCGCCTCTGTGTAATACTTTTGAATTAATTAGGAATTTTGGTAAATGACGTAAAGTGGCTCTAATTTTTTATGTCTGCCAGGAGAACAATTAGACCATTAGGAATAACAGATGACCCAACCGGGTCCATGCGCCTGTTGCTGATTTTCGAAGCGCATTATTTCTGACGTGGCAAAACAAATAGCCAGATTTTCGGAAGCATCTCGCTTGCAAATGATACAGTTTCATGAGTGTTTTCCCCTCCTCGTGTTTGGAACAGAGGCCTGATCCCTGGTTGCGAGACCTCATTAGAGCAGGGACGCTCTCTCTGTTCACTTTCCCATTCTTCAGGTGAACCTTAATTTACATGGAGGTGCGCTACGATCTTCCCGATGAGGAGTCGACCACTGTCGAGAGATGGAGCACTCAAAGGGGCCACTCGGCACTTAAGATGAAATTTTTGCCTCTTGAAACCTGTCAAATCTCCCGGTGAGAAGGCGAGAGGTAAAGGAGGGGGTGAGCGAGTGGAGAGGAGGGACCTGAGGTGCAAAAAATAGTATTTCCACCCTGATAAATGAGTTCTATCCTGACTGCATATGGTATATGTTTTAAAGTGCCTCCCCCCGGCCTGTGTGCGCAGGAGCCATCCTTCATAATGAGCTCGGCCCCTCTCCCTCATGTGGGGGCCCCGGCGGTTGCCAGGCAGCTGCCAGTACAGTCGCACCCCGGGTCGCCACCGATGCATCTGCGCACTGTAGCCTACAGTCATTACGTACGTTGTTGTACGACTGCTCTGACACGCAGTCGGTGCCAAGAGTGTTTGCGATGTCATTTATATCGCCTGTCATTCCACTTTGTTCATACATCACGTTGTTGGAATCAAATAGGAGCTTTTGAATGTTTTGTCAGGTCATTTATAAAAATGTTTCATGTAACATATTAGATAAAATATTAGATGCATTAGATCAGAAAAGTGTTAGATGCAACGCATTGAAAACATGCAATAAATCCACACTTGTGATGCACATCAATATGCAATTACAGACTGCTGTGGAGAACTTTATGCATGCACAAATAGTTTTATCAGACAATTGTGTAAATATATAAACAAATGTTACAGTATATATATATATATATATATAAATAATGTGTGCGTGCATGTGTGTATATGTACACTGTATATATATATTTGTTATATATGTTATA
>JAUMHP010000062.1:16666099-16676781 GCA_032361065.1 Enteromius trimaculatus
ATTATTATATTGATGTATTATTATTATCATCATGCCGCTGGATCAATCTGTAAACAACATCATGTGTAAGTTTGACATTGTTTATCTTCTCATTCTCATAAAGCAACATCTGAAGTGTGAAACACTAAATAATTCTCACAGACTTTCAGGAGAAAAGACATCTGAAGTGTGTGAATATCCTTAGTTAATCTGTTAAACAGATAAAGACGGACGGCTTTTTCTCCCTCTCAAAATCTCATTATAGGGCTCATCTTCACCTTGCCTACATCTCATTTCAGAAGAGTTTTTCAACACAACAATGTCAGAGAGGAAAGGAAACCGCTGCCGTGTGTTCGATTTTAATCTCGATCTTCTGGGACTTGGAGCGAGATTTCTATGTTCTTCTGCAATTTACATGTTAAATTCTGTAAGCCCTAGGTAGTTCAGGCGTTTGTGCGGGAACAGTGGGCGGTGTAATTTTCAAACGTTCAATGAATAATTTCATCTCAATTAGAAAATCAGGGCAACACAAATCTGCCCTTTAGCCCAAAACTACTGTTTCCACTTTCTGTTTGCGTCAAACTCGGTCTGACGCCAACATGTGCAATACAGGAAGTACATTTGCAGTTAATTAGATGGTGCCAATGCGCAAGGAAAAAGTGCTTGAACCGACACATTGCATAAAGTCTACGTTCCATGTTGTTTTTAATAAATAAATGAAAGTTTAGGACAGGACAGGACAGGACAGGAAAGGAAAGGAAGGGAAAGGAAAGGAAAGGAAAGGAAAGGAAAGGACAGGACGGGACAGGACGGGACAGGACAGGACAGGACAGGACAGGACAGGACAGGACAGGACAGGACAGGTATGGTTTCACATTCTAGGAATTTGTGCTCTGCATTTAACCCATCCAAGCACACACACAGCAGAGAGAAGTGAACAACCACACACACACACACACACACACCCAGAGCAAAAGAAGAGTTCTGAAGAATCTCTGTGCAGTTCATATAGCCCTATAAAACAAGTCAATATATATTTTTTAATGAGGAATGGTTTCTTTCCGATTTAGTACATGTGGTGCGAGTTTGATGTGCTTATGAGATTCCAGATTTAAAAAAAAAAAAAAATTCTATCCGATTCTGACTTTCTGACCATTCGCCTTAGAAGTCAGTGTGACATCAGAAACTTACCTACAGCTGCTTTAAAATGCAGCCTGTTTTATGTTTAGTGCAAGCTGAGCTGATATGCAGCACCTATATAACCGTCTTATATGTTTTTACAGTAACTAATCTGAAGATGAGTGGTTAAGAAGGCTGTTTTAATCTCTAGCTCATCTTGATTAATAATTCAACAGGTTCTCTCTCTATTGGACTCATTAGGGCCAAACGCTGTGAGTATCTTAAACAGAGCAGATGGCTGGAAATTCAATAACTGAGCATGAATCTTGACTTCACATTGGGTGGATTTACTAAAAAAGAGTTTATAACACACAACCTGTGAAAATGTTGGTCTAACTATAGCTGGGGTTATAATACTCTCATGTTCAGTCAGACTTCAGTGGGAAATTTAATTATTGATCAATTAACTTGAGAGCATGTGGTATGAGAGGTTTGGTTTGATTTTTACTGGCTTTTAGGATAAAGTTTCACCTCTTATTCTAGTACATATACCAAGTGGACCAAGTCTATTGCAGTGTGTTACAGTGACAGCTAGTGAAGGATTGTTAAATGTCCACTGTGGGCCTGGAAATTCAAAGTTAAGCAAAAGATGCATGAGTTAGCCACGGTCAGGGCAGAGAATGAGATTCATGTTCAGTTTGTCTTCGTATTCTGAACGAAACATCTAAATAAGCAGGAAATGCACATTGACACTTTCAGCAGATGTATTGCATACAAGCAAACCCTAAAGTGTTAGCCTGGGCCCGCTCATACTCCCTGTGAGGCTACATTCAATTTTATCAATGCAAAGTCAGTCTGGCAAAGCTGCCGTTTTAGAGCATTTCCGTTCCCAAAAAAGTGGGAACCAATGAGAAACGAGCTCCCCTACCCCCGGGCACAACTGAGGCGGGTGTAACGTGATGCTCAATTGCTTGCTAAACTCTTGGAAAATAATCACTGAATGACTGTAAATACTAGCTACGCTCATATTAATCTGCCAAAACCGGCAGAAATCGCTTGACGACGTTCGCCTACTGCTTTAATGAAGCTTGCTACAATTGGTTACAGAGGCTTCAGGTTCTGTCGCTACGCATACGTCATCGGAATGAGTGGTCTGATTGGTTGTAGATTCGTCCAGTAGTATACAGAGGCATCTGAGGTTAAGCCCGCCTCCCAGAAGGCGGGTAGAGAGGTAGCTTGGCCAGACTAAGCTCCTATGAGCTTTATAGTCGCGGAAGCTAGGCGACTAAAGTGCATATTGAATAGACAAATTTGCACATGAGCTTGATAATTTGGACTTTTTATTGTTTATTAATAATATTTATTTAATAATTTAGACTTTTTTCTAAACTTTTTATCTCTTATCTCACAGTTATGACTTGCTCTATAAACACACAGAATTTTATAATGCTTTGACAGGTGAACTCTGAATTTCTAAAAAAAAGTCAAAATTTGTGTTTTTATCTTCTTTTTTTTTTTTTTAGAATTCTGAGATTAATTATAATTGTGAGATAAAATGTCATATTCGCCTTTTTAAACCGTTTTATTCTGTGGTGGAAACAAGCTTCCATAGATGCGTGCGCTTCAGTGAAGAGATCCTGTAAGTCACAGACATTCACTTTCAGTCCTTGAACTTGTTCTAGTGTCGTTAATAAGCAATTAAATGTTAAACGTTAAATATGGGTGTCTAATTGTAAGCACTTCTAAACATATTCGGTTTGGCAGAGCGTTTGTTTGCTGTCCTAGAGAAGATGAAGAAATGCAATCAATTTAATTGCATCAGAGCCTCATGTTTTTATTGATTGTAGGAAAATGACTTGCAGGTGAGGAGTGACTACATGCTTGAAAAGTGGCAAACCATTATTTCCAGGCCGCCTGAAACCCCTTTGAGGCAGTGATGCTTCATCTTATCATGGGCCTGGTGCAGGGCCGCCGAAATGTGACACAACACTCATTTTGAGGTCAGTACTAATGTTTTCTTCATTGGATGATCATTTGCAGTATGATGGTTATGTAATTATGAGTGTTTATGCATTTATCTAGTTGGTTTTTAATGGAATTTGACATTTCACCTCAAAATCCCTCTACAAAATTCATTAAAAAAATATATTTTGTTTAAAGCAAATGAAACGTGTTTTAGGATGTTTTATGCATTCACCCTCTAATTTTCTCATTACTGTAATTTGTTTTTATATACTGTATGTATACTGACTTTTTTCACTCATTAAATTAGCATCATTATAATTAAGGTATGCATTTATTTATTTAAAACAAAGATGCATAAATACGTAACAGTTTAAAAATGTATTTAATATCATTACGAATATGGCGGCATTTTATTTGCATTTTAATAAGCTATTTTTAACAGTATTTAATTTTTTTTTGATAAAATAGTTAAAACATATTTTTATTTTAGTATCATTTTAACTATTTTGCTAAATTTAAATATGCTTTTGTGTATTAATAAACACATTATTGGTTGTGAAAATATAATCACCCTTCACTAGTGTAAAGTCCTTAGAATGTGTTTATATAAAAATATATATTTTTATATATGTATAAGTCTACAAAAATACATATATAAATAAAAATATAATTTCCTATTTATTTTGCTTGATTGTGGAGGGAAATATGACTCAGGCACATTGTTGACAGGTTTCCTGAAATTCGCTCAGGAACGCGGTCGTCCTCTTTGCCATACAAATGATTCCTCATTGGCAAACATCAGCTATGAAAAACTGTTAACAACGGCCCAGACACATCAGCATGCCGAAATTTTCCTCCCAACACGGCGAATCCATCCAAACAAAGCAGAAGATCAGGCTAATCTATGTGCTGGGATATTTTTGCCTCCTTCTCCAGAAAATGTGCAATTTGGTGAGGCAAGAAAAAGAGAGGCAGAGAGAGAGGGGGAAAAAAATTGAGCAGACCCTTCCAAGCAATAAATCATTGGATTGCTCGTGACACTCATACAATACGGATATAGTGTTAACTGCAAGAGTGAGACAGGGCTCCTTGGCCCTCTGGGGTGACCTTGCCTGGCTGCCGTAATCTATCATTCTGACACCGGACACACTGGTTTTGTTTAATATTACACTATTGGCATATACAGTAAACACAATGCAAAGAAAATTTAGACACAGACATGAGGTGAGACAAGAGGAGGTACATGTGTGCACACAAGGAGAGAACCATTGTGTTGTCAAGCCCATGCTAACTTTATTTCACAGGGTTTCGAGGTGCACTTTTATGCGTTTTATTCGGCCGCCGTTCCGTTTTATTGGCTTACATTGCATTTGACGGCTTATTCTATTGCAGTAAGAGGGCCTGTAATGTAAATCAAATGCGTGATGCGTGTCTTTGTGAGTTTTTGGCGGCGAAACGCGTCGCATTTGCAGTGTCCTAAATGAAATCTCACCAATTTAAAGGGAAGAAACGGGGCGGTTCAAGTTCACCAGTCTGGTCTGACACTCGGGGTCCATAAATAATGCATTTTAGGGTGACCATTCATTCTTCTTTGTCACACACGCACACAAATAAATTATTGTTATTCACAATTTGACAGTCACGCACAATCCGTCCAATAGCTGCATGAGGCGATTTGAAACAACATTGTGGGTGTGAATAAACTCAGTGTAAAGAAATAAAAAACAGCAGCTGTCGTTGCTAGAAGTTTACTGTAAAATATACAGTTATTTTAAATATAGGAATTAAATTTACAGTAAAAAACAACATAACATGTTATGTGAAATAATATTAATATACCAAATTACTGCACTGCCTAAAATATTTCTCTTTCTCTTGTTTTCCAGTATAAATATTTAAACAGTCATAAATCAAAATCTACTTGAAGCCAAATGACGTGAGATATTAAGTCTTTTTTTCTTAAAAAACGAATCAAAATAAAGTTTTTACTTAAAACAAGAAAAAAAAGGAACTGTTAATAAGGTGAGAAAAATAATCGTGTTTTTTTTTCTTAACCCACTGACAGGTATTTTTCCTCGCTTTAAGCAAAAGCCTACTTCATGCTGATGCATTTTTCAGAGAGCAAAAACTAAATGTCTCAAGTAATGCTTCTCAAGTAAATGTATCTAGATTGAAGATTTGCTTCTTGAACTGAAAACAAAACAAAAATCTTTTTTTTTTGCAGTGTAAAATCTGTGTTTGTCTTTATAATATTGACAATCTCCAAAAAAGTATTACTATGTACAGTCTCTAGATACACTCAAACACAAAGCACCATCATTAGACACAAAATACTAAAATAAGGCAATAAACATTCATTTAACAACATAAGATGTTAACATGAAACCCTCATACAGTATACAAACAATTATTCCATTCAAAATCATCAAATATAAATAATATATCAAGTTTTAACACAGTAAATTATAAGATCACTACTTGTTCAATTCCAAATATTGTGTTTAAGAGAATTTTTTTGTGTAAAATTAGCAAGGGACCTTACTATTAACAACATTTTCACCATGCATTTTTCTTAAAATGCAAAGTTTGTAACATTTAGTCATTCCAATGAAATAATGTTGGTTTCTAAAGAGAGTGACTCATTAATTTGGCTTAGTTTTGCATCTTTTTCCAGTTTTTGTTTGCATGATTGGAACGTATTGTTGTTTAAACCGCCTTTCTTTTCTGTTTACCTACTTTGAAGCTCCTAACACAAGCACATGCATCTATATATGTGTGTGTGTGCAGGCGTGTATGAGATGATAAAGCGAGCGCGCTCTGCTCTCAGCGAGGGGCTCAGGTACGGTCCTCAGAGAACACGGCGGATAAAGACGACGTTCACGCTAGCGAGCCGCTCCGCCACCGTGACACAAACACATCCGAGCAACATTTCGAGGTGTGACTCAACACCCAAAACAGCCTCTTTTATCCAAACGAGAGCGGGCGGCTCCGGCACCAGCCGCACAGAGGCTGAGGTGTGATTTTCCCATGTAAATGGAGGTCAGCGGCATCTTTAGAATCTGCGGCCGGTGTGTCTTGGCTGTTTTTGTTTTGTGTGATTATGTACTACCCGCTGGAAAGTTGCTTATTTCTGTGTGTAAATTGGATGTAGTATTTTGCAGAATGGCGCCCCAGGCATAGTGTGAGGTATTGATTGAGTTGGATGCAAGAAGAGACACAAGAGGATTCTGGGAAGTGAAAAGTCTGAAAAAACAGAAAACAGAGCAACTATAGGTGCGTCTTACGTGTTAGGAAGAAAAAAAATCCTCCTGGAGTTGCGAAGAAAGCAACTAAACAAACAGGATCTGCGCATGGTGACAGGTGATGTGCTGTGTCAGAAAGATGCAAAGAAGGAAAGAGGGAAGGAAAACAGAAACCCTTATAACTTCTAGATGATAGGTCTTTTGGAGATACTTATATGTGCACACCAGAGAACTGGTTCCCTTTTTGTTATATATAAAAGATTACCATTTAACCAGTATTTTGGTTATGGTCCTTAAAGGTAAAATAGTTGACCCGAAAATGGAAATTTTGTCATCATTTACTCATCCTTAAGTAGTTCCAAACCTGTATGAACACAAGGAAAGATATTTTGAAAAAAGTTTGTGAGCAGGCTGTTTTGGTCACCATTGACTTCCATAGTAGGAAATAAAATTCTATAGAAGTCTATATATATATATATATATATATATATCGTGTTTTTAAATTTTTTTTAAGTTATGAAACTGTCTTTATCTGCCCAGAGGATGTACATATGTGGAAAATTATGTATCACATTATATGTTACACATATGGCAGTATGACTCTTGATCAATATGTCATACAGTATATTACATTTCTGCTATTTTCTGTCATTAGTTATATCAAAGCTAATATTAACTTAACAACCACGAGCAGATGATTTTCTTTTATGTCTGTGAAAGTTTCTATGCATCTTTTTTTACTCAATGTTTTATGTGCAAGTGATTCATACAAATTGGCAAGTTGTAAAATACGTACTATTTAGAAGAAATCCTGTGAATTCGTACAAGTGAGGTCGTACGAATTAGCCACCTCGTAAAATATGCACGAATTGCCGTAAGATCAGGTTGGACTGCCACATCTCTATCCACCCATCCATCCGTCCATCCTCTAAAGACACTATGATTGATCATGTTATGTGTCAGTCATGTGTTTTCTAATGGTAGTTCAGTAGGTCAGTGTAATGGCTGTTTAGGTCTGATTATCTATGGCAAACAAAAGAATACTTCAGCGGATTTGTGAGCTTGCAATCTGAATTCAATTTGATGAGAGAATACTGGTTGCCTCAAAATTATAATGTGTGGTGTTTGCACTTAAGAACAAACTTGCAACGCAACCAGTATTTGACTCATGGTTGCATGACTCTTATTAGCAAATTCTTTTTAGTGATTCAGTCTTGAACTTATCAAGTTATCAATTTGAATCATTCTACTGAGTCGCCCACAGAATCAGTTACTTTACGAGTCGTTTACAAGTCGATACTTTTGTCGTCCCTGACTTTACATTTTCTGGAAGCTCTAACTTGATGTTTGTGAGACATATCAGTTTAGTTATTCATATGTTGACTTAAAGATACAAATTCAGAATAGCATGATAACACACAAAAACGTGCAAATATTGAAACGCGAAAGACGATTCCTTCTTAAAAGTTAATGTTACAATGTAGATACATTAAGTAGTTCAGTTACTGATGGTTTGGTCAAACATTCCTTCCCTTTATTGTAGTATTCATGAATACATTTCTAAAATAATTATTCAGGATAGAATTTTGCTTTAATAAACGGCAGCTACATAAAAAAATAGCCACACATGCATGCATATGAAAAATATAACTTTTAGATGGATACTTCCTTCTTAAAACAATTGTTTATGTATTTGTAAAGAATCAGAACTAGAATTGATACGTTCCTTATTATTTCCATCCCTGCAGCGCAATGCTCAAAGAACAGGTTAATTAGATATTTATAGGTATAAAACTGATAAGTCTGTGTTGTGCTGACCAAACACGCTAAAAAAGTCCCATGTTGAGTCGTTCCATATTTCATCTGGTTCTTGAGAGGGCATCGCTTTGCATTGGCCTAAGTGCAGTTGACAACCCAATTGAATAAAAATCTTGCATGCATGTGCACATTTTCAAACATAAATGTTTATTTTGTCTCAATTGTTCCTGCTTGTACTCTCTCTCACTCTCTGTTGTGCAAAGACGTATTGATTCGCCTGTGAATCTATAACACCAATGAACTTGATGGAGTTCCTGACAAGCACAAGTGCAGCTCGGCACAGAGACGCGTTTGTGGCTGTGTTATTTCTCTCGTGAGGAAACGAGCAAGTCACAAAATCCAATATATACACACCGACGGTCCTCACCGCGTTCGCCGTAACACTGTAAGACTTCAGCCGGTAGTTTTACTCTGCAGAGCTGGTGAGGAACATGATGAAATATGCATGAAACTGATGTTGTAGAAGTGACACCTAAATGACTTTGAGAAAAAAAACTTTACCAAGTTTACCCTTTACCGCTCTCTCTACCTTTTTTGGGGGGTTGGTGGGAAGCAGACTTTGTTATGTGTCAAGGTATTCGAAAGAAAGGGATGATTTTGAAAAAGAAGACCTCCTCTGGAGAGAAGACATTACTCTACCCCACCTTCATAGTGTCCTTAATACGGCAGGTTTGCCTCTCAAAGACGGCACTACAAACGGACGCTGCTCACTTCACAGGCCACTCATAATTGTGAGAATTCAAACAAATCTGTGTGTCAGGCAAGCAGATGGAACTTCAATCGTAGTGCTCAATCGCATGTCTGTTACCTTGAGTCGAGTGCCTTTTTTACTCCAAAAAATATGGAAAAGACTATTGATCAGGGCTGCTCACCCAACCACCTGGGGTATAAACCGGAGTGTGCTTGTGTGAGACTGTTCAGGATAATCTGCATCACTGATGTCTGGATTTCCCACCATGCAGTGCAGATACATCATTGCAGTTCAACAGCAGAGGTTAATGATGGCTTGGTCAGACATTTCTTCTGTTTTCATATTTTTAGGGTTATTTTATACCTCTTTTTTTCTTGTATTTCTGGTGTAAATATCTAAACATTCTTGAATCAAGATGCATTTACTATTTTATATCTTGCATTTACTATTTACTAGGGCCGGGACTCTAATCTAATTAATTTGAGGCTTTGTAATTAATTAATCGCATTTTAATCGCATATAAATATTTGACCTGAGAACAGTGAGAAGTAAGTTTCTTCATATGGATTTTGTAAACTGTTTTTTTTTTTAAGTAAAACACAATACTAGTACAAATTTGGCAAAATTTCCCAGCCGCAGCTCACGCTATCTTCGATCACAGGCAACTCATTTTGTCCAGGAATCATAAAATGAAGTAATACGCATAAATAAATAATGAATGGATTACCTATTGCATTCGTCATTATTGCTCTTTCAAATTCCACTCCGTGTGTGTGCGTGCGCGCACCCATGTTGCCTAGTAACGAATGTGCTGGCAGGCTGGCACTTGGCGGGATCACCCGGAAACCACATTCTCATTTCTGATTGGCTGGTAGTTATGAACCCGGCAGAGAACTTAACATCATATGCTTGCGCCTCGACTATTAATTATATATAAAATTATAATTATCTCTTACTTTTCAGCGTAAGAAATACATGGTGTGGCGTGAGTGCGTGTGAACTGACTGAAATGCATGTGTCTCACGGTGAATGCGAGAGACTTGAGAGCCCTGCTTCAAGTGCATTCAGAACATTAGAAACGCTCTCATCCAGTGAGAAACGTTCCGTGGTGCAAAAATAAGTGCAATTAAAATACGTTAAAAAAGGTATTTTTGTGTATTTAATTAATCTAAATTAAGGCATTAAAGTCCCGGCCCTAATATTTACTTTATATAAAGTCTTGTTTTTCTAAGAAAAATAATCTTACTTCAAACTTCTTCTTTTTTTTTTTTTTAAAGTAAACAGTAAATTTGCTCAACCTTGGGCCATCTAAGATGTACAGTAGGTAACTTTCCTCCCCTCGTTATAACAGTAAAGAGAATTTTTAGCTAAAACCATGGTTTTAGTGATTAATAAAAGTCAGTAGCTACTGCAATTTAAAGGGGTCTTATGATGTTGCTAAAAAGAACATTATTTTGTGTAATTCTATGTGTTTATGAGGTTTAAGGCGCAAAAAAACGCATTTATTTTCCACATATTGCATTTTTGTTTCTCTTCTAAGCCCCTTCTCCTGAAACATGTCAATTTGCAAAAAGCTTATCGTTCTAAAAAAGTGAAGTGTGCTCTTATTGGCCAGCTATCGATTGTACTGTGTTTGGCGGAATACCACATACATGTGGCGGAAATGTTATCTCCCTTACCATAATATGCCACGTCCCAACGCTATGACACAAAACAATAAATGCATTACAGACGAAGCATTTGTTTCATCCAATGGAGACATAACTACTGATTATAATGACTTAGCACTGTCTTTTTCCGTGTTGCGTTGCATCACACCTCAAACAAATAATAAGCACTACTGTACAATTCACTGCACAAAACTAACG
>JAUMHP010000062.1:16691466-16701595 GCA_032361065.1 Enteromius trimaculatus
TTATAATACATTTTTAATTGTATTAAATGTTGAATTATGCCATTTTGCTTCGTTTTTGTTTTGAGCATCTCAAACAATGACTTTAAGGTCACAACTATCTGTCTGAAAACTAATTATTTTTGCAATTAGTTTGATGATGCTAGTTTTGCAGAAGCAGCATACTACACGCGTTTAGTTAGTTTTCACTTCCTTTCCAGAGATTTCCAAGATTCTGTCTGGGCTTGAAAATGAACATTAATTTCATACATTACTGATGCGACTCAGGCGCTTTTGTTATATTGCACGGAAGTGTGCGTGTGTGGGACCCTGGGATTTTTACAGCCCAACCCTTGCTGTCTCCAGAGGGTGCTTCCACTCAGGTCCTGGCCGTTTCCATCCCGGCAGCGGTGTTCGTCTCCACCTGTGTGTCGTGCTCTCATATATTGCTGTATGCCTTCTCTCATCCTTCTTCCTCTAGAAAGAAGAAAAAACTCTGACATTTGGAAGAGATTGGTGGGAAAAGCAATCTCAGATCACTCGGTCCCAGCAGATCACACGCAGCTTACCGGGGGGAGCGAGACTCTGGCATTATTTGAACCGCTAACTTCTTTACAGCTAAAATGGCGCAGCCTTGGATATTTCTCTCCTCTTGTCCTCTCCTCCGCTTTAATGGGTGAGTGGAGAGCTCGCGCACCGCCTGCTCGTGACATTCGCCGTTTGCGAAGACGTCTCAGTGTGATGGGCCTCAGCTAAGAGCTTTAGAAGTCCCACACCATATGTTTCCTCCCAGGATCACCTCGTCCTGCAGAATTACAGGAACCCGAGCTTAAAAAACACAATTAGTTAAAGGTGAAACGTTTAAGTCCCTATCGCACTCGCAGGGTGGCCGCAGACACCATCCACCTCCGGCTAAATGTGGCTTAGATGCGTTTGGTGTCGTGGCCTTTCTTTATTCAACAGCTTGCTCTGCAGCACATCGCTCTGTATTCAGAACAACAGCACTTTTTTAGGGGAGTTTTATTTTGGGATGTATATGCTTGGAGATATTTATGCATGACTAACTAAATAGTCTAAAGTTAAAAAATAAATTGTGCTATGTATTCTTTTAAGATTATTGCTGCTATATATATATAAACTGTGTGTGTATAATGTATAAAATATTCAACAAATATACATATATTTCATGTTTTATTTATTTTTCTTAATGATATTAAAACTTAATGATAATAATTTGTTATGAATTAATTATTTGAGTAGCCTAAATAATAAAACTAAATATGTATGCTACATATTGATAACGTAATAAATTAAAACAAGTAGTAATAAAAAATATTAATTATTAATTATTAAATATTAATATTTGAGTCATTATCAGATTACATTTTATTATTTTAATCCTTATCAAATTATATCTTAACAACATCATTCAGACGTGGAATTTAAAAATTGGAATGAACTGACTTGTATGAGAAGTGCTAATTGTGTTGTGCCGGGATGCTGCCATTGTGTAGCCTGCCTGTGTAGGCAGCAAGGAGGCTCAGTAGGATTGGGTTCAAAACAAAATATTATTTTATTACACACCATCTACGTTTCTCTTAAAATCATTTGTCACTGCTCTGATGATTTGACTGAGATTCTAATCAGGCATCAGGGACAGCTCAGAAGCAGACCACCCCACTACTCCATGCTGGTTACCCCTCATATACCCCGAGACTGGGCTGCGGTAAATGCCAGTCAGTCAATGCAGCGATTCCACCCAGAGAGCAGCTCTTCACGTAATGGACTTCATCTCCAATCACAAACTTCCTTTCCCCCTCTTTTAGGAAAAGATTAGCTCATGTTTACATGACTCTTATTTCCTAGTTGATACTTTCCGGAGAAAGTGGCTCTTTGTTTGGCGAATACATCTGTTACGTGTATCTTTGCATAAATAATGATCCATTCTGAACGCTTCTTGTCTGTGTAATATAGAGGTGGGCAATAATAACAACATTTTAAGTCATAGAAAGAATCATATAATGACAGTTCAGTTATGTTCACATTGTCAAAAATGATTTTGATTGCAAACTCGTATGTTGTATGACAGTGAGGGAAAAACCCAAAATATGACATGTTTCTGAATGATTCAATGAAGTAACAAAAAAGGTGACTGAACTTAATTGTATCCATCAGGAACCCATTTGACTGCGTTGCATGTTAAAATAGTTTAAAAACACGTTATAAAGGTACATTTTAATTTCATCTTGACTTTAAAACACTTTTTCTTGTTTAGGACACATCCAGCATTTTAAGCATATTGGTTTCTTTATTGCTCTCACATGTTATTTAGGTTTAGGGATGCAACATGTCAACTGTAGATTTTAAGTCACCCTTTCTGCTACTCATTTTATTTCCATAATCTGAGATGTTTCTGAGTGAAACAAGATATTCAGTGAGAAAAAGCTTTTTGTGCACCAAAAATATGCATTAAAAAGATGTATTTTGATTTCAACTTAACTTTGAAACAACCGCAATATACAGTTACAATATATACTGTATAATTTTAAACAGTAACACTAATATTATTAGTAGTATGGCAAGTTGAGATGCAATGTCAACCAAAGTCAACCTTTTTGCAACCCGTTTTACAAGATATTCAGTAGATGTTGGGAGTTGCTTTAAACTTAAACTTATTTTGTTGGTGGTTTTGATTAAGACGAGCCTTTTTGTGCACCTTAAACAAACATTTAAAAGAATTTAGATTGTGGTTTCAATTTTGCCATGTTTCTAAATGATGCTAAAAGATGTTCAGTGAGGAAAAATATAAGTCAGGAACTATTAAAATAGATTTTAAAAAAGGGATTTGTGAATTGTTTCCAGGTGATTATGATTAAGACAAGCCAATATGCATTAATACGATGGATTTTAATGTTATCCTGACTTTAAAACACCCACAACATGGTTGTTTTTATTCAAAACAGTAACACTAATATTAATAGCACTGTAGCAAGGCACGTTGAGATACCTCATGTTTAAATCAAAAAACAAACCCTTTTGCAACCAATTTTACTTTCCTAATCTGACATGTTTCTGAGATGAGACTTAAACTTGCATTAAAAAGGTGAATTTCAGTTCATCTCAACTTTAAACACACCCCGTCCTCGTTTAGGACGCTTTCCGCTCTGTATGTAAGCATGACTTTGTATTTCCTCTTGGCTCTAGCATGTAAAGCAGCCATGCAAACTTACAGCCATATGAATATTTCTGTAACCCGCCTGAAGGTTCCTATCCAGTTGCTTCTTCTTGGCACTTGCTCTCTCCTCCGCTCTTTGCATCTCTATTTCCTATTTGCTTGTGTTTGGTTGGAGCAGTGGAGGGCCGTAAGAGGTCTTTCAAGTAAAAGGAGTCTTCATATGTCCCCAATTGGAGGAGTTTGGTTAGGGGCTCGCCCCAAGCTAACTGAACTTTGCCTCTTTCTGCTCCTCGCTCTAATACTTCCTCCAGCGCGGGGGCCGGGGGGCCGGGAGAGGGCCGCTGGAAAACAGCCTGCGGCTCTACAGCTGATTATTTCACCAAATTTGCATCTTTTACAGGCAGTTATAAGGACTTTGCCTCTGAGGCCCACGGCGAATATTACACAGTCATATTCAGTCTCTCCCACTGTCATCCCCGTCTCCCTCCCTCCCGCTCTCTCAGACTTGCCCCGCGGGAGCTTCTCATCCTCTCCCGTCCTCACCCACCTACCCACTCTCACCGGCAGCGTGTGTGTTTGCGAATGCCTGTGGCATCTTGGTACTTCGCCTGGCATCTGCCGTGTTTTAAAGGGGAAGAGGAGAAGATGAACACCTTAGTCACTTACAAACTACAGCAACACACAAACCTGCACGTGAATGTGATGTTTTGAGAGATCGGTGATGTCATCCTTCCCTGCTGATGTATAAAGGTTCTCACTCATTTGATTGACAGATTTCTATTATGTTATGTTATATTACAGTTACATATCTGTTTGACATTAACTGCTTGTCTATAGTATTATGCTTTTGTAAAATTAGGTTATTGTGCAAATTTGTATATATATATATATAATGTGTGTTTTTGCGTGCATAAAGCTTTTTCCAATGCCTAATTAGTAAAAAACAGTATTTAGTAATTAGTAAATATTTTTTTTATTCAATAATAATGATTTTTTTTAATTTATAAGCCTATATATATCAGTATTTTGGTTTGGTTTGGTTACTATTAGCCTTTCTATGGTCTATTAAGCCACATTATTTAGTCCTAATGCACAGATCTTTTTTTTTTTTGTGTGTGTGGTAAACATTAAATATTAAAAGAATATTGCTTAGTTATCCAATATTGCTTAGTTATTGCTTTTTACCACATAATTAAGAGTTTTACATCCATAATTAAGATATATATATATATATATATGCTTTTAAAACTTGATGCAAAATTTACATGGTGATGTCTAAAGGATAGGTTGACCTGACTGTTAATATTAAATAAGCTCTATAATATTCAAGCTGTATATGTGGGTAAATCAGTTAAATAAAGTTGTTTAGATCCGCTTCTAGATGAATGAACTTCTGCCACCTAAAAGAAAAAACTGGCAGAGATTGGATAAAACTGATCAAGGCTGCTAGGCAATTTGTTTAGTTCATGGTAATGCATCTAAGGTTTGCATTATAGTTGTATTATACTTTAAGGATGGATTTTATTTTAACATTTATTATTATCTTCCCAGACTTCCATTGTAAATGCATGAGAATAAACATCCGCAGAAAACAGTGTGAAAGCAATCGTTCAAAGAAATGTGGCATTTTAAACAAATGCAAAATGATCCTGCTCTACTGTAGTTTTAAAATCTTAGTAAGTATTTAATTGACTTCTGAGATCAAAGTTGTGCATCTTTGCCTGAGTTTGCCAAGGACCGCAGCAGCTGGGACATTTTATTATGTTTAAGTAGGTTAAGTACTGCCCAATTTAAGCTCTAAGACTGGGCGCATTTAAAATAGCTGTAATGAGTATTCCCGCAATTTACTGGAACAAAGGAGTCATTAGCTGCCATTGTGTGCCATCATCGAACGCTGTCACCTTGTCAAAGAGTAAAAAGTATGTCTCATTTAAAGCTACAATTACCCACATTAGTAAAAGCAGTTTTCAAATGGAACTATAAATGCTTTAAGATGGGTCACCAAACAACCGTGTTTCCAGGGCAGGTGATACGCCTGATGTTAAAGCCAAACAAGAGCTTTGCGTTGTTTGAAAGGACGATCTTAGCATGTCCAATTGTTTAAATGTGATTACAGCCGTACAGATGAGTGCGAATTTGTCCAAAAGGAATGATTTTCCATGCATAATGACGGCCTCAGGCTGGGTTTAGTGGATGCTAGTATCATGCAAACAGTACCGCTTGTGTAAACAGGCTGTGTGTAAGATAGAAGACTGACATCAATTTTCACTAATTAGACCATTGTGTCAACTGATAATTTAAAGGTGAAGTGTGTAATTTTTCAGCCACTTGTGGCACTAATATGAATTGCAAACGTGCGTTCCTGTTGCTCTAACACCAGAATGAGGTGTTAGAAATTACTCAGGGAAAAAATGAATGGATAAAATTTACAATTCAATTCGATTTAATTTAATTTAATTTAATTTAATTTAATTTAATTTAATTTAATTTAATTTAATTTAATTTAAACTATTTTTATTATATATAATGATATTTAATTCATTGTATTAGTTTTTTTTTTTTACTGATATGTAGACCTTGTAGGCCTTATTCATTCATTTATTCATTAGTGATATGTAGACTTTAAAATTTGTTGTTGTTTTTTTTTTTTTGATTGATTAATTGATTGATTGATTGATCAATATTTGTAACCATGGGTGTGGTATTTATTTATTTATTTGCATATTTGTGTAGACCTTGTAGGCCTCATTCACTCAATAAGACTCAAGCAAACATAGCTCAGTCCCAATAAATAGTTTCAGACTGTAATGGGGTTACCCAACAAACCATACGTTGTGTGAATGCATTCTGTGTATTGTGTAACTGCAGAAACTCTGACCCAGTCGCACGCCTGTAGAACTGTAAACGCTGTGAACACTGCGGCCCATTTAAGTCACTTGATTCATTAGACGCTTTCGGCAACGGAACACAATTGAGAGAGAGGGGACGGAGAAAAAATGACTTTACGTCATCATTAAGCTCCTTTAAAATGCACTAAAACTCAACAGAGAGCATTGTCACTGGAAAAATGTTCTGGCGCCTCGACGAAACTTGCCCCCAAATTTCAATAAAATATGTCTTTCATAATTTGCCAATAAATTTGATATTCTTTATAGGTCTATAACCATCCGATGTTTGACTGATTTACTCTGAAAGGTCATTTTCTATGTAGAAGTGAACGGTAAAACATTTAAGCAGCCCATGTGTCTGCCACTTGGAAGGAATCAAGTACGCTTCACAAAATCAGACTTATGTTCTCCCAGGAACCCAAAACTCCAGCAGAGCGCTGGATGACATTAATAAAAGCGTTTGTTTGGGGATTTTCTGGTGATCGTTTGCAGGTCTGGATCGGGTTAGAGCTCATGTTTTGCGGTCTGACTGCTGTAAATCCTGTTTGAAATTATGATAGTTGGTTTAGCTGCATGAGACACAAAGAGGCAGTGACAGGACAGCAGCTGAGAGGCTCTGGCCAAAATACCTGCTCTCTCTCAGATTCTCATTCCTCGTTTCCACTGAAATGGTGATCAGTGTTGTTTTAGTATTATTTATGTACTGATTTAGTATTTAGGAATATTTGAAGGTGCTCTTGTTTTTAGATGTGCAGTTTGCAGTTTATCTTTTAAATCTTCAAAAACATATATATTTCTTTATTAATGTAAATACTATTTAGCATTAGTTGGTAACATTAGTTGGTAGCATAACTTATCGGTTGCAAAGTCAACATTTCTAATTGTTTACAACTAAAAGAGTTATTTCACTTTACTATGCAACTAAAATTACATTTATTGTAAACATTTATTATTCATATTTACAATCATATATTTACAAGTGTTTGAAATAGCTGGAAACTTAAAGTTTATTAATCATGTTAATCATTTCTAATGAAAAACATTAAAAGGATTTGATGATTTAGATTTTAAGCCTTTTTTTACATTGCTATTTTTACCTATTTCCGCAAAAATATAATTGTATTTGTTTTTGAATAATGTCTTTTTTTATTTATTATTATTATTAAAGGATTTCCCCTTGCGACATTATTACATTAACAAATTGTTTATATCAAAGACTCTTATTGGAAAGCATCTGAATGTCTTTCTTTTTTTGCGATTTCCATTATTATAAATGGTAGTTCACATAAGATTATCATTACTGTAAAACATTTAGGTCTTATTTGTATATTTTACATGTCTAAAACACTAAAAATGAGAGATGTGGAAATGTCAAATAAATAAGGCAAAGGACCCATGAGAAGATTTTAGCACTTTTGAACAAACTTTACTTTTTGAATTTTTCATGATTCTTCTGAATTATGGAAATCCATTTGCTGGATTCCTTTAACTAACGAAGCACCCAGCGGAGTCTGATCGCCACCTCACTCTTACACAGCAAATCTATTACCAGAGAGAGAGTCAGAACTAAAACAGAAGATGAGTTTAAAGTGTGCGTGGATGTGAATAATATTAACAAAAGATTCAGAAGAGCAGGAGACAGAATGAGAAAAACACCTATCCAGGCCTCAAGCATCTGTAGTGAAAAATGATGTGGCCTAACTACAGGTGACACAACACACCAGATGTGAACCGACAGAATCAATCAAATATCACAGCCAATCAGAAGCACATGTGGGCGGGCTCTCTCTGGAAGTGTGCTGCACTCGTAACGAAACGGACAGTCTATTAAAGCTTTTAAGCATCATTAAATGTATATACTGAGGGCCTGATAACATCTATTTTATGGAATAAAGTTGTTGGTTAGAAATTTCATGTGCACAGTCACAGCTAGGATAAAAACTGGGCAAAAAGTATTTTATCGCATGTCACATCGAACCTGCGATGAACCTGTGCTGACGTTGCTAAAATCAGCATTAAAGAGTTGCACTGTCAAGGTCCAGAAAAGTATTCTCGTCGCTTCATAACATTCAGATCGAAGCACCCAAGGCAGATTTTGATTATGTCTTTCATACTTTTCTGGACCTTGACAGTGTTATTGGCAGTGAATGGGACGGTCACAAGCCTCCTGGTTTTCATCTAAAATATCACAAATTGTGCTCCGAAGACGAGCTAAGCTTTTACAGGTTTGGAACAACACAGGCGTGAGTGATTAATGACAAATTTTTCAGTTTGGTATGGAGCAACCCTTTAAGTGAAATATTGATATACAGCATGAGCCATGTTCAACATATTCCTTTGGCAAGCCACTCTTTAGCTAAAGTTAGAGCCTCAGAAACAGACTGGAACACAACTGAAGCGATCGCTTAGCCTAGCGGTGAGACATAAACAATCTGCTAATGTTTTGTGAAAAAGCACACTTAAAACTGTGCACGACTGGAAATATTTAAGATATTTGTCTGACCATTTATGACTAAATATACTTTTTTCGTTTCAGTGCTAGCAATGTCACCAGATCCAAACATATTACTAAACATTCCCTTGTCCGACTTTCTCTCACAGTCCAAAAGTAATGTTTATACGAAGGAGTTTTTATTGACATCATGGCCTGATGATCGTGTCAATGGCGTGTATTTCCACAGGCTGCGTTTGCGTTTCGGAGCCTGTAAAACCATGTTTGTGTGCGATGTTATGTCTGTTATGTCTGGAAAGCCAAATGATCCGTTGGCTAATTGACACGCTGAAATATTCATACAGTCTCGGAGCAAAAACTGTGGTGTGTGTCATGCAGTGTGGCCATCCAGTAATGCAGGTTTTTGGCCAATAAAAGTTGGAGTTCTGGCATCAAAGTAATACCAACATTGAGCGTGTTTGCAGGGCTGGTGAGGAGATCCCAGACGGTGGTTACCCCACAGTAGCTAAGGGTCACAATAAATCTCACTTACAGGTACAGTCAACTCAGTCACTTCATAAACCTTGGATGTAGAGGTGCTGTGAGTTTTGAATTGTTTAGATTACTCATAAACTGGTTATATTTGTGCCTCAAAAGTCAAAATGAAGAAATTAACTTGTTTTTATTATATTATGCATAGAGAATATATTCATATTCAAGATTTATAGAAAAAGATTATCTAATTTGACTAAACGTTTTTTTTTTTTTTTTTTTTTTTTTTTTGATAAACAAGAAAAGAACATAACTATTTCAGTATTTAATTTAATATTTATTTTCTAATAACTTTTTAAAAATGATATCTAAAATGAACTATAAAACATTATATTACTATATATAAAACTTCTACTACTATTTTTATGCATGCATTTCATTATTTTGGTGTGAAATCAGTTCAAATAATGAAATTGCTTTGTGAGGTTCAGGCAAATATATACATTTATTTGTATCTCCTTTAATCCATTTTTCCCCTCTTTTTATTTTATAAGGTGCTAACATTGAAATAAATACCGTGGTTATCATGAAGAGGTTTATGGGTCTTCATCCTGCTCCTAAAATAAGCCGAAACCTTTAATGAGGGTAGTTTACCTATTAATAGACTCACTTTGCTCTTCTTTGTGTGTCCGTCACCGTTCACAAGCAGAGACGACAAGATTTTATGATATGGGAGGATGAACATTTATTACATTCCTGCCTCTGAAGTCAGTCTCATCTTTCACTGGTGTAAAGAAGTAAAACAGATTATCTCTACCAGACAGGAAGAGGATCGTTTCTTCTAGTAGAAATGTTTCTTTAAGTTTCATATATATTCTAATAAATGAAGTATTATAGTCTTACATGGGTATTGTATGGGTAGAGAGTCATTATTCTATAAAATGAAAATTATGAAATGGTGTTGTTGTTGTAGTAAGGTATTGTAGTGATCATTTCTGATGAATTAGAAAGTTTAAGTGTTGCTATTTTCAAAACTAAAGGCAAATTTAGTAAGGTTTTCTTCTTGCATTTGCTTTTAAACTTTAGTGCCACACTGTAAAAAATTTGCTGTAGAAATTACAGTATTACTGGCAGCAGTTCGCCAGTAACTTACTGTAGATTTAAATT
>JAUMHP010000062.1:16701695-16712244 GCA_032361065.1 Enteromius trimaculatus
CTCATGCAAAGCATTCTGGGAACCAAAATCTGAGAGAAAAAAACAGAAAAGGGTTGATGAAGGTTTCTGGTTCCCCGGATGCTTTGCAGTAGGTTGTTATTTTATATTTGTATTCTATAAAGACAAAGACTTGTTAATGTTTAATGTTCATTTAACTCTGAACAAACTGTTGCCAGTAAATAACATAAATTTAAAACTACAGTAAGTTACTGCCGAACAGCTGCGTAACTACAGCAATTTTTTTACAGTGCATGTTATTGCAGGTACAAATTAGCTGAAAGCAAGGAAGTGTTTAATTATTCTTATTCCAGGGTTTCTCCTCTGACCTTATAAAGCATGTTATGTCATTGCTGAACTTGTTGAAAAACAAAAGTGTCACGCATTGTGTAATTCATCTCCCCGTAAGTTGATGAGTGAATGGCCGGTAGAGAAACGCGAAAAGATTCTAGTAAAACAATAGAGGGCGAGTGTTTTTATCCAGACTCCAGGAAATGCAAGAGAATAAGCATGACCTTGTACGTGGCTTGTTTCGTATGTGCCACATCCGTACAACCTCACCCAACTTTCCATGTTCAGGTTCGGCCGAGACTTACTTCGCTTTGTTTTTCATTAAATCTCTCAATTCCACACACATGTTTCTGAAAGGCTTTATTGGCATCTGTCACCTCTGTCATGCGTCTGGTATTAGCTGCAGTCATGCACTTGAGCCAGATGCATTCTGGGTACGGCTCTCCGTGGTGGATTGTGAAGTGGTTAATAACTATTATTCACTGTTATTTTTGCAGCCAGGCCGCTTTCCTTAATTGTTTTTTACAGTTGAATTGGGAATATTGATTTATTTTCTGTGTCTACACTAATTGTGTACAAGCTTCTGATGGAAACCTAGCAGTAGTATTTTATCAACTGTATCATAGTAATTAGATGTAGAAGATTAGGCAGAGATTGGGAGGGAAAGATTAGCATTTAAAGAGGAAAAGTTTCAGATTCAAATTGTGGACTAATACGAAGATAATCAAGGAGTTGGTTCACTTATTATTCTGTTGTTTGTCAGCGTTGTAGAGTACAACATCTTGCACTTAATTATATCCTGAAGTAATTGAAACAATAGAACAGAACACAGCATCAATTTACAGTATATAAAATATGAATTAGGAATTATATAAATCAGAGGAGCAACTGAAACATGATACTTCTTGAGCTGGTATTTAAATGAAATTGGCATGACAGGAAGTAGAATTTACTTGATTGCAGTACAACACAAAATTGCATTTTAGGAAGTTGTGTGTACTTTTTTACGATGTTTTGTTTGTTTGTTTTTCTTTGAAGGCTGTCACACATTCACAATTTGTCTTGACATTCAAATCAATGGTTAAAATTATTTTAATATTCTTTTAAATTAGAAGATTGTGAAAGCTGTTTTCCAAGTTCATGTCTGCAAAGTGAAGTGAGCAATTGTTAGTAATGTGTTTCCCCCTCTTATAATGAACTTATTAAAATGTTACTCTATTATTAAAGTGCTGTTCTCAAACGGTGAGAACCAATGTTGTTAATAGTGTAAAATTGTAATAGTTACTTTATAATTTGTTCAAATAATTCAGCTGCACCAAATTTGAAAAGATGTCTTCCCCCCTTCTAAAATGTACTACTTAAATACTTAAAAATACTTACTACTAATGCAAATACTTAAAATAAATTTTATACTGTAAGTAAGTTAAACTCTATTAATAATGTACAAATATTTTAATAGAATTAGCATCAAAAATACCTCCAAGGTTCTTCGGTTGAATGTGGACATCCAAAGCAGTCACCCAGAATCAGAAGGAGGCCTAAAGGCAACAAATAAATGTTAAAAAGTAAAGGGCCTAAGACCGAACCCTGAGGGTCACCAGTTGAGACAGAGCTAATCTTGCACCTATTACCACCCATAGAACAAACTGGGAATGGTCAGTAAAATAAGACCACATCCACTGTAAGACAGTCCCAGACAGTTTAAGTAAATCTTCCAGTCTGCTCAGTTGACATTTGCCTTAAAACTTTCTACAGCCATTAAAAGGACCAACATAACCACTGTAGCTTGGGCATCTTAGGCAGGTTTAAGCTGGGTACAGATCCCTGCATGACACTTTGTAAATGAGACGGTCATCTGGATTCCCAGAGCCAATGCTTCTTAATTTAGGAGGAGCTGGCTGATAAGCTCTGGAAGGTAGAAATTACCTTGCAGAAGCTCATTTGAAATGGTAACATGACAGAAAACGAGGGTCTTGGTATCTTTGTCTAGCCTCTTCGGCTGGAGAAAATGTATGTTCAGCAGAAGTACTCCCTCCATTGTAGAGCCCGTCAAGTTTTAAATGTCTTCCTCTCCGTAACGACGTTATTCAGTAGAACGTCATTTGCTGCCAGTGACATTTTCTTTGAAGTCATAAAGGCTGGCACAGTCATAAAAGCGCTGAGAGTGACAATTTTCAGCATGCCCTGTGAATTATATCTTTTATTTAAGGTCTCGATTAACTGGTGTCACATTTTTCCCTGAACTAATCAATTTTCATGATACGAGCCACATATAATTCTGGAAAATGTTGGAGTCCCTCTTGCACACCGCTGCCAGTCATGAGGTAGAACCAAAGTGTGGTTATTTTCCACAGTGGTGTTTCAGATTCTGTTCCAATGTAATATAAAATCACTACGTTTAGTTTGGCTCTGCCCATAATGCAATACAAAAAGCTCCTGAGTTTGTGGGCTTGTACCTAAATAAATGTGTTTTGTTTATTAGTTTGTTTATTTGCTTTTCACATTTTTTTTTTTTTTTTTTTTTGCCAGTTCACAACCATTTACTGGCAGTTAAGGTACTAGATTTTAAAAGATTTTAAATATGCAAGCTAGCAAAATTACACGTCTTCCTGTTTTTTTCTGCTTCGTTTAAGAAGTTTAGAAAAGGAGTAAGATCATTGATTGATTGTTTTCTCTATGATCTCTAGTTTACTCAAGTATTTGCCATTGTTGTATGATTATGAACATGTACGATATTCTAAATAAATAGACAAATCTGTTTTTATATGTTTATGTCACATATATTGTGCTATAAGTGCTAGAAGGAACTGATTTACTGATTTGTATTACATAATCAGACTCCAAAAATTAAATTATATTACATTTTAAAATACTTCAGACTAGTTTTTTTTTATTATTATTATTACTGAATACTCACAACATAGCAAAAAATTATCCGTACAAAATTCTCTTCTTTTTTCACCTTTTACATTTTGGAGGGTTTTGTCTTTTACCTGCACAAATTCTTGTTGTTTCTTATTTGCTTGTAATTCTCCGTTTTTGTTTTGTTTTTTTGTTGTGTTTTTTGTCCAAGCAATAAGTTAATAATTTTTTTTTTTTTAATAATAACAAATTTGCATGTTTGTGATTCTCTGACATAGTTAATGGTGCAACCCAGTCGCACGGCAGGTCGTGACAATATCATGAAATTATCCTTTAATCTATTTATTCGTGTCATGGACACGATTACTTTGTTATTTTCGTGACTCCAGCAGGAAAATTACTTTCTCCATGGATTCATCCATTCGTGCTGGACTCACGAAAGTTGAGTAAGAATTGTGTCCACGCCTCAAAAAAAAAAACGTGTGACTGGGCTGAATGGCCATATGACATGCAGGTAAACAAATCAAATATTTAAATAGTTTGATTCAGGTCGCCGCCCATCTCGTCAGTTGTCATGGTGTTTCATTGTTGGCTCCACCCATTGACCTAGTTTCATGTGTATAAAATTTCTGGATGTGTTTGTGTGTCTTCACGGTTCATTACATCGTCACCCGGTTTCTGTATTCCATTCGTGTCTTTGTTCCTAGTTGTTTTGTCATTGCATTTATTCGTTGCCAATCTCTGCCTCTTCTCGGATCTTTGCTTTGCCTTATCCCTTTGGACTCTGATTGCCGGTATTTGACTATTGCTCTGTTTATCGTTTACTCTATTGCCTCAGCCTACACTGTTCTCGTTTGCCGATGCTCGACTCTGTTCGCCCTGACTCTGAGCTAATAAACACAGTTGCATTTGAACCTGTACGATTCACTCCCGCATTCACTGTGACATAGTTGTAGTTATTTTTTTATTTTTTTTATTTTACAATTTCATGACACCATTTATTAGCTTTTCGTTAAACTCACAAAACGCATGCAATTCCTGTGTTTAATGCAATTCATATTGATAATAACAAAAAATAGAATATATTGTCTTTACCTTTGTACTTTCCCATTTGGATTTCCAGTTTAAATTAATGTTATAAACACGTTATGTAAGAAGTAGCGCTGGGCAATGATTCACAGTACACACACGTTGTTACTGTGTGTATGTACTGTACACAAAAACATTTTTCTTTTGGATACGATAATCAAAAGCATTGCCTAAAATGTGTAACGTAATGGATTATGTTAATAACTACTTTTTTGTCATGCAATTTGGAATCAGTAACAGACTAGACTATATTTCTGCTTAGCACTGCAAATATGCTGTTTCAGATGCTCCATTTCCATGTGTGTACAAAAATAATATTAATTTATGATAAATGATTCATGGTCCTTGTGGAATATGTCTTGGGTCTGTATCCAGAAGGCGGTTTGCTAATTGGTGACCTCTGGTTTAGCTGGTCAGCCTAACTCAACTATAAAAACGTCTGGTTTCTCATAAATCCTCATCCATGATTCTTGTTCACAGCTGTAGCATATTCTAACATGAGATCCAATATGAAGATTTTATCATAAATGACACTGTAAATGAGCTCCCAAAATTAACTACACATAGAAGAGGCCGTATTTCACATGTTCGACTCCACAATGAAACCTTCTGACGTTTTTCCAATTTAAAAGCGGCAGAGAATCACTTCAAATAAAGTACAGAGACAGTAAGTACCTTTCATTAAATCAGGGACTTTAAGCTTGAAGAATCTCAGACTCTCTGAAATGCATTCCTGAGTTAATAAGTCCGTCTTGGTAAAAGTTATGACGTCGTCTGATATGATCAACCATGAAGTACATCACAAAGGTAATGTGAGTGCAGGAACGGGCTCTCTGAGCAGAGTGTATATTTTCATTATCAAAAACATTGAGCCATTTATCCCAGGAAGTCAGAATAATCATTAATAGGCCGGAATTTATGATGCCAGATCCTCAACTAATGTGAAAGACTCCAGGTGTTACTAATAGCTGTGCAGAAATGTGTGCCGGGTCTACGGCTAAAACGGAGGTAATAGAGGCGCTCTTAATCTCCGCAGATGAAGAGCCATTTCACTGACACGTTGATTGGATTTTGAGGACCTTAACCGAGGACTACGGGAAAGCATGTTTAAATGGCGATGAATGGGGTGACTTTTAAAGTCATGTGGGTTTTTGCACTTACAAACGCATTACACCTGCTTTAAAATTATTTAGTGTTGTTGGAAAGCGTAGCATAACGGTTGAGCTTTATGAAATGGCGAGTTCTTAGGGTCATTTCTCAGCCCCATCCAAAAGGTGCCATTTTTGCTTTTTTCTCAATCAGTTGGGCTTTGGCAGCAATTGATTTATTTGCTTGTAAAGTCACTGTTTCATTCCTAAATTAATTCTTGTTTTTGGAGAAATCGATGCCGTTTAATGCAACTCATTCATTACTACACATATACCAAATACTACATATTTCATGGTTCAAGGTTGCATTTTATAAAGTAATTTTTCGCTTAATGTATGTGTGGTGGAGGGCAATTAAGCCACTGCCTTGTGGGACAGATTTTATTATTAATTAAGGAAGACTGAGTGAGAAACAGGATCTGAGTCCCCCACCCAATGCTTTAGGTGTCAGTATAACAGGTGGTTGGTGCTATGTGGAGCTACAGATAAGGTGAGGTGGGCTCCAGGACTTATTTTATTCACGGTGGTAGCCTGAACTGTGTGAGTGTGCAGGAAGCTCAGAAAAACCCACCCTCCCCAGATCTAACAGAATAGGTGAGACGGCCCCACTCATTAGTATAAGGGATTCAAGATAACTTAAACAGTTTCAGTTTAACTAAACAGAAGTATTTATTTAGATGAAAAGTATTAGTCTTAAGAGACTATGTTCAGGAATACTTTCATTTTCACTTTCCGCTTCGGAACCACCTGAATGTATGGACAACAAGGACTGCAAGAACATCAGGATCTTCTGAATCGGTGCATGCTTTAGATTCATTTCTAGGCTTGTCTAGGTAATGCCTGTGTTGATGCCTATCTACAGTTTTACATGGACCCGCTTTCTCTGAGCGAATTGTGTAAACTGGAGTATCTGCGTGATTCTGTTTTACTGCAGTGTAAAGGCAAAGTTCCCAATGATCTTGTATCTTCTTCCTTCCCCTATGTGAATGATTCCGTAAAAAAAACGGTCACCAGGTCTCATTAGTGAGCTCATAGGCTCTTTTTCTTCGTCTCAAGGCTTCCTGTGCTGCAGAGTTGGCTACTTCAACAGCTATCTTCAATCTGCCGTGATTGTTTTTTACCCAGTTATCGAGATTGTCAACTCCACTCTCCTCCAAGTCTCTACCATTAAGGATATCCATCGGGTAGATACTGTTTCCAATTCTAATTCTTTACGTCCTCAGCATGTCATGCATGGTTCTATTGAATCTTTCACACTGGAAATTACCCTGGGGGTGATACGGAGTGCCGCGAATCTTTCAGATTTCATAGACTTTACACAATTCTTTGAGGATGTTGGCTTTGAAACATCAACCTTGGTCGGAATGTAGTCGGGCAGGACAGCCATAATGAATAAACCAATGCTGCACAAGGACTTTTGCAGTGGTGTGGGCAGACTGATTTCTGGTTGGCACTGGTACAGTGAAACGGGTGAACATGTCAGTTAAGACGAGGACATTCTCAAATCCTCCCACAGATTCCTCTAAGATTGTATAATCCATAGCAAGGACTTTCAGCGTTAGTGCACCTCATCTGAGCTCGTATTCTAGGAAATACGTCCTTCGCGAGAGCACATCTCTTGTATTCCTGGACCCAGCTTTGAACATCCTTACTCATTGTTGGCCAGTAATAGTGTCGTCTCATGCGCTCCAGTGTGCTTCTCTCTCCAAAATGGCCACAATGATCATGCTGACTCTCGTACACTTTGTAACACAAGCGTTCTGGAACAACTAGTTGACAAATTTCTTAACCATCTCAGGGATCAAGGATACTACGGAACATCACTCCTTTTTTAAGATTTAGTTGTATGAATTGTCTAGCAAGATTTTTAAATCAGCATCCATGTTGTGTTGCTCAACTGTACAGCACAGTAGATAGGAGCTATTTGAGGGTCTATCTTTTGTTGCTCTTCTATATCACTCTAGCTACAGTATATCCAGGAACTTTCCTTGTCACAAACATCTGGACTGATGCTTGTACTCTTAATGGCCATAAGCATGTGCACACGAGTTCATCTTAATGAAGTCTTTAGCAGAGTCCTCCAGCTCAGGCTCCTCGACAGACGGGATCCTTGATAGCACATCTGCTTTTTTGTTTTGTCGTCCTGGTTTGTAGGAGACCTCAAAATCAAACTCAGACAACTGAGCTATCCACTGTTGTTCCGCTGTACCTAAATTCCTTGTTTCTAAGTAGCACAAAGGGTTGTGATCTGTAATCACACAGACCTCAAGATCAAGTAACTTTTCGGTTACAGCCCATTTTAAGGCTAGCAGCTCTAGTTTGAAAGCACTGTAATTTTGATCATTCTTCTCTGACCCACAAAGACCTTGAATTGCATATGCGATCACAGGCTCAGCACCTCCTTGTCTTTGGCTCAGCACAGCCCTGAGACCATGCAAGCTCCCATCAGTTGTAAGCACGAAAGACTGACTAAAATCTGACTAGGACTAGGACTAGCAGAGACATTAAACACTGCTTGAGTCGAATGCGGTCTGACACTCTGTTGCCCAGAATTGTTTACAGTTTACAGTTGTCAGGTTCAACAATTTTCCCCTTCTCTCCTTTACCAACCAGGGCATAAAGGGGTCGGGCTAACTGAGCAAAACCAAGAACAAATCTTCTGTAGTAACTCAAAAATCCAAGGATCTGTCTTAACTCTTTGACATTGGTGGGTGCAGGCCATATTTCCAACGCCTGAGTTTTCTCTCCACCCACCTGTATTCCCTGGGAGGAAATTAGATAACCCAAGATTTTCACTTCAGGTTTCAAAAGGAAGCACTTGCTGGGTTTTAGTTTCAAACCATGCTGTCAATGACTTTCGAAAAGGACGATAATGTCCTCCAGGTAGATGAGCAGTATGTCAAAAGTTAGATCGCCGACCGGTGACCGCTGTCTTTGCTCTATCCTCGTCCTCTAGTTCCTGAAGTTTGCGACGTTGAATTTCTGCGAGGTTTTCTAAATTAATGTGTACTAGAACTGGCAGTGGCTCTGTGGTGCTTACCTCCACATTCAGACCCAGTTGGCAGATGTCAACACAACTTCTCCAAAGTGATTCTTAAAATGTGACTTCTGACCCTGCGTCCAAGAGGCAGTGAGGTGGGTTCTGAGACCCGCAACTTTCACTTCAATGATCAGGCAATCTCTAAACGCACTTTCACAAAGGGACTTGGAAACATTCTCTTTATTACAATCTGCAGTATGACTTGGAATAACGGATGGACCGGTGCTCTCTAGCACAGAAGTTTCTCGGTCTGCTCTCTTTTCCCTCTGTACTGTGTAAAGTTGCACTCTACTAGAGTTTTCTACATATGTGATTTCAGACAGCGACTCACTTTTACTCTTCCGAAATCAAAATTTTTTTTTAACCAATTAAGTTTCTGAAATGGTTCAGTGATTCGCTTAAAAAAGACAGTCACTTGTTTCATTTCTAAATGCATATTTTGGAACAAATCGTTAATCATTAATTTCACTCATAAAGGAAGTCAGAACTTTTGTTATGTTTCTGAATGAAACTATATTTTTGAAAGAATTGATTGAGTATTGGGAATGATCATTGATTCACTTGTTCTTCACCATTTTTGGGGGGATTCTAAGAACTGATTCTGTTGTACGAATGACAGTCATTGATTTTGTTTGTAGATTGTTTTTGAACAAATCAGTTCAGTCTCATGAAAGATTTAATGAATTCACTCATGACAGAAGCCGCTTGCCATCCATTGGTAGGCATTTGTTTCTTTGTTCAAGGCTTTGTTCAGTTCAACAAATACATTTTCAATAGAAATCATATCTAAAAGAGAATTAAATTAACAAATTGGCATGATGTAAAAATCAATTTAACCAAGTGATTGTAGATGTTTTATATTACAAGTATGAATAACCATGTAGTTGCACAGACTTTCTAAAAGATTAATTCTCCACTTGACAAGAGGTCACATGTATTTCATGGTTCCATGATTAGATCACAAATATTCAACTTGTGTATGTATTTATAATTGAGTTTAAAAAGGCTTGAATTGATTGATTGATTGATTAGTTGTCAAATGAATGAAGTTTATTGTAAAAGTCTGTTGTCGTCTGGTTTGATTAACATGACATCAAAAGGGCAAGTTCACATGCTTTCCCCTGTACTTGAACGAGCTAAAAATCATCTACCTTTTTCCATTTTAAATAGTCGATAGTTTGGAGGTCATTGTTTTTGCATGGTCAGGTAATTGTTCCCTAAGCATATCTAAAAGGAATGTTGTTTAGAGGCAAAAATGCATGTTTAGTGAAATGTATTTTCCATTGTATTGCACTGGAATATTTAAATGGCTACTTCACTTAATTGAACTGCTTTAAATTCTCTTACATTTCTCAGAAAACAAGAGCAATTGTTTTGGACTGACCTGAGGGTGAGTAAATAATGAGAATTTCTATTTCTCTTTAAGTGTGGGATATGACTGTAAAGCACCAACAGTGCCTCGAAACAACTGGAAAATTTTGAGAGTACCTTTGGCAAGCTTAATGACCTAACAACAAAGGCCTTGAATATTAGGATGAGGCAGATGGATCTCCTGTGCACCTGTGGCTGGAGAAGCATCACAAGTTGTAATCAGACCTTCTCTGTGAGGAAAGTCACGGGGACAGTTTTGGAAAGTTTGAACTAGATGAAAGGGAACACAGCGGTTCAGGATCAAACGCCTGGGCTCTAGTCTCTGCCTGTGTTTGTACTAGGAATGCATATATACTGCATAGCATTTAGATCTGGAGCCTTTGTAGAGTTGGATGCCATAGACGCGACTCTTATTATGCACTAGTGCAGCAACAAACCTGCCCCTTCTTCCGTCCGCCTCTAATCCTCAAAGGCGAAGCTGAGACCAAAGGCAAATTCAAATAAAAACAGACACAGCACAGAGGTGTACAGCAGCATGCATTGTTTGTGTTCATAATACATTAAATGCCATGCCTGTATAGATGAAGGAGCTGTGGGTAATTGATCTGAATCAATTTCTCTTTAATGAGTGCTTGAAGCAGGAGAAAATACTACATATTAAAGGGAAATTTACGCACACACACACACACACACACACATGTTGGTTTTTGTGATTTATGAGGACTCTCCATAGGCGTAATGGTTTTTATAC
>JAUMHP010000062.1:16715240-16751107 GCA_032361065.1 Enteromius trimaculatus
CAAATCCCTCAATCCTCCCCCCGGCTCCCTGGCCCCACAACCGTCCCAGCTGAGCTTTGCTAATCAGTATAGCGACGAGAGACAAGACTTGGTTAATTCAGCCAATTAGGCCCGAGCATTGTTTGTGGCCAGCGACATTTTGTATTCGTGAAAATGTGTGGAGTGCAAAACGTGCCCTGGAGCGACGGGATGATAGTGCCGCGGCTCCAGCCACATGTCAACAAAACACACACTGGGTGAAGGGCCGAGCCTGCTTCAAGCAGTGTGTGTGTGTGTGTGTGAGAGAGAGAGAGTACACTTGAATACATGCATGTGCTTTCAGAGAGTGATTTTCACACTGTGAACTATTTGAATTATTATATATATGTATAGATAGATAGATTGATACAATATTTTGAAATGTTATTTTATTGTGAAATGCTACAATAGAACCAATTTCTGTATGAAGTAATTTTAATATGTAATATATTCCTGTAATGCAATGCTGACTTTTTAGCATCATTAGTTTTCAGTATCACATGATCCTTCAGAAATCATTCAAATATGATCTAATATTACAAAAAAAAAAAAAAAAGCTGGTTAATATGTTTGTGGAGGTTATGATAATTTTGAGATTGAGGAATAGAAAGTAAAAAAAAAAAAAGTTATGTAACATTATAAATATGTCACTTTTCATCAATTTTATTTGATACTACTGAATAAAAGTATCAATTTCTTTAAAAAAATAAAAGTCTTATCTGAATAAATAAAGAGCAATAGTATCAGTTTACACAATGATATTGATTGATTAGCAAATCATATTAAAATGATAGCTTAAATCGCACAAATAAATGTACAAAATAAAACAGTAAAATTTAATGTATTAAAGTAATTGTTGATCATTTTAAAATATATATATAAAAAAATACAATTGTAATATTTCACTATATTTTACAATATTTTAATCTGTTATTTTAACCGATTTATTAGCTCAGACATTTTTAAAAAACTGTAATTATTCCGTAATTATTTTATCCAGTATTGTATCATTTTATCAGTGTCTTATAACTTTTAATATGTATAAAAAATATTAAAGAAAAAAAAAAAAAAACTATATATATATTAATGCTACAAATGGCACTATTGGAGGAGCGCAGTGATAGTGAACAGGTGTTTTTGAGTCATAACTGTTACTATATTGTGTCATTTAACACTCTTGAACTGTGTACTGACCAATCAGCACTCAGGACCGGAGCTATCCGTTTTCTCATTTTAGTTTCCGGTGCACTGCCTCTCTCTTCTCTCTCTCCCTCTGTCTTTTGTAGGAGCGAGTTAGCAGAGGGGTCTTGGTGGCAGATGGGCAGGAGTATCAGGGATTGACTAATCCCAAATCTGCCGTCTCCTCACCACACCGAAACCAGGGGAGAGGCACGAGCCAGCTGCCACATAGACGCCTTTCATGCTCGTCTGCACACAACAGCTGCAGCAGGCCTGCCTGCTTGCTTCTAAATTATTAAACATCTTTTTAGTTTGTTCCAGATGCAGAGCCCGATGTGCTTATGGAGGCCTTTGTGCATTTTACATACCGTTCCTTTTCCCCTCCTCTCATCAGAATGCTGTTTGTAAAAGTCATTATCCCATCTGCGCTGCCAGTTAGGACAAAACAGCCCAAGACAGATCCAGCTCGCTCCTGCTTTCCGGGATAGTTTAGGAGTTGAGGATAAAGAGGGTCGTGGTCCGGCAGGGATCGTGGTTGGTGGGAGTGAATTCCCAGCACTCTCTCCACCTTCAATACCACGACTGAGGTGAGACCCTTGAGCAAGGCACTGTTCCCCCAACTGCTCCCAATGGCTGCCCACTGCTCTGAGTCTGTGTTCACGCAGACCACAAATTCCTAGTATGGGAAACCATACCTGGCCACAGGTCACGTCCTTAAAAGATGATGCTGATGATCCACCTGTAAGCCGTCTCCAGGGCGGCAACAGGAGTTTTGCAAGTAAGATTTCATCCTTTGCGAGACGGCTTAAGAAGGAACGAGTCTCTTTCACACACACAGGTTGAAATAATCTGCTACTCGTGAAGTCTTTCCCCTGAAGGCAGGCCGGCGATGACTGGCCTGTTATTGCCGTGAAAAGGCATGGGGGTCCTGAATATTCATCAGGGAGATGGAGGGGGCGCAGGAAACCGCTCCAAAATCCCACTGCACTGATGGTCACGTTCAAATCATCAGCACACATCATGGATCGGTGAAATGCAGATCCAAGAATGTGCAAAAAATTTGAAAAGAGCCTTTTTAGTTGTTTCGTGGAAATCAAAAATAGGTCTGAAACCATTCCTCAAGTAACTCGATTACCAAAAGTTATTTAAGCCTCTGTCAATTGATTTTAAAGTTTAGGCTTGCGGAAGGAGACGGTGGTGTTTTGATTTGAGGGCGCGAGCGTGGACTAGTGCAGGCTGCGTAATGGAAGCGAGCAATAACAATGGGCATGAGCAAAGAGACCAAATAAACAGGAGAAAACAACAAAAATGTCCTACTCAGAGACCGGAGGAGGACTGTCACCTGAGATCAGGTAAATTCAGTGTAGCGTTAAATCCGTTAATGTAAGTTAATTATGAAAGGGATAAACCACACGCTGTGGAGGGGCCGTTACCGTGCGCTCACCGCCGCCGGAGAGACCGTCAAAGTAGCAGCGGCAAGAGCGTCCAGGAGAGTTAAAACCAGGTTAACTTTATGGTAATGAGATATGACGCAGTTCGGTGGCAACCAGTCAGAATGCAGAAGTCCACCACTTGGCAGGGCGGCAAGAGCTAATTTTAACGCTCTAATGTGTTCAATACAACAGGTGTGGTCATTTTAGTTTGATTGCAATGGAAAGGGTTGCAGAGCCATGAACTTACTGTATGATAATATTTTACTTAATATTAAAAATGTAATAAATTTCATCAATAAACTTTTTTTTTTTTTTCAAAAGAAACCAATTAGTTGTTTAATTTGAGACCTGTCTTATTTTCTCTAGCATATTTAATATTGCTCTTTAATTAAGCAAAAGTGTTTTATACGATAACTCAATTAATCAATGAAATTTTCAGTAGAATTCTCGATTACTAAAATATAGAGTGCAGTAGGTTTTTGACATGCATTCATTTATTTTTTTTGTCTTTATTTTAATCTTTTATATATACATCTTATACCTATTTCAGGCATTACCTGGTTTTTTTTTTTGTAGTATTTGTTAATGAATTATTTATTATTATTACTACAGTTTTATCATTCAGTTCCAACTTGATAAGTTTAAAATTTTTCATATTGCTATTTCACTTGTTGTATTTAGATATGAAACTTGTCAAGTTATGTTTAGAACATAAAAATAGTTTCTGTTATTTGTCTTTTACATCCTTTTATTACATTTTTAAGATCCAATTTCTAATTTAAAGTGCTCCATCATGGGTAATGAAAGTGGGTTTGGGGGTCCCCACACACAGGCTGACATGTATGCAAGGTCCAAAAACACTTTGATTTTCTTATGAATTTCTTGTTTTTACCTTTTTTGTTCATTTTCATGTTTGTACATTTTTCAGATTTCATTTACAAAAGCAGTTTTAGGTGAGCTTTTAATGCTCCAAAAGTGGCCCCTAGCCTGGGACTCATTTCAGCGATTCAGAGTTGACTCTTTTGAGAGACAACTTTATACACGGTGCACTTCCAGATTTAAAACTTTGCTGGATGTTTTCATTCACTTAGAGCGGTTACACACTGCATGAAAGCTCATTTTCAGAAATTCATAATCATGGCACATTAAATTATAGTTTAAATATATATTGTCCTGGTTATACACATTACATTTTATCACTCTAAATGCTATCATAATTTCACTGAATATGGTTATACATGAAATGGCACTGGTAATGAATTTTTCTTGTGTGTTTTGACATTTTCAACAGTTGATCCTAAAAAGAGATATAAAATTCATATTTTTCCAAATTTCCACTTTATCTTGGAAATCCTTTACATCACAGAAGTAAAATGGTTTGCAAATCCCTTTACACGTGGAACACATAAATTGTGATTATGACTGATTAAATATGTATTTTATTATTGTATTATTACCAGCCAATTCCCAATGGATAAGGCCTATATTTTTAAAAATGTCCCATTTGACTTGGAAATAAACCACATTACAGAGATAAAGTGAATTGCATTAAAGTTGCCTTGAACTTGCTCTTCAGTGATTGTTTAATAAAATGACTGTTACACGTTCTTGAATTGTTTTCTTGTTTTATGACACATTTCTATTTTTTACCTACAGAAAAGAAAACGGAAGCAGCACAAAGGCAGTGCAAATGTTTTGAGTGATTTGGCATGAGTTCTGCTGGATTGAAGTTAATAAGCGTGCGTGAGAAGTGTGACTCTTAGCATCTCCCCCCGTCCAGCCTGGATCTCCAGATGAGTCCTCCACGGCCCACACACACCAGAGACGAGTCTGGATCCTCCGCTGGAGCCGCTGCACCTGTTGTTTTCAGGAGTTGGAGAAAGATAGACACTCATGCTCAGAGACCGTATGGAAGGAGGAGAACAGGCAATGTGTTTTGTCGCTAAAGCCAAAAAAAAAAGGTTGGTGCATTTCGGTTGAAATATTTAGCCAAGTCATCAAGCATACTTAAAATGCTGACTCTTTAAAATGCACTTCCATTCAAATGTTTGTGATTGGTTTAATTAGTTTTTAAATGAAGTCTATTATGCTCAACACATCTGCATTTGTTTGATCCAAAAAAACAGCAAAAACTGTTCACATTTTTTTATCATTTAAAATAACCATTTTCTAATATATTTCAAAATAATTAATTCCTGTGATCAAAGCTGAATTTTCAGCATCATTCCTCCAGTCTTCAGTGTCACATGATCCTTCAGAGTCATTCTAATAAGCCGATTTGCTCAAGAAACGTTTATGGTAGAACTTAAGGATGGGAAACACTCATTGACTAATAACTATGACTTTTTTTCTGCTTATTAAAAGTTAGTATGGTGGTTGAGTTTAGTTCTTGGGTAGGATTAGCGATGTGGCATTAATATGTGCTTAATTACTACTAATAAAGGGCAAACATTCTAGTAATATGCATGCTAACAGGCAACTAGTTAAGAGACTTAAGTTACCACATTTATTAGTAGTAGTAATGTTGAAAACAGTTGAGTTGTTTAATATTTTAGTATTTTAGTAATATTTTAGTTTTTGATGAATAAAAACAAGTTACAAATAGTAGCATTTACTTTAAAATCAAGAACTTTTATTGTCTTCTGAGTGAGTTTTGTTTTTCCGGAGTGATTCATTCACTAAGAAGTAAGATTACAAATGCCAACTTAATTATTTCTATTTTATTATTATTCACTCTTCTTTGCTAAACCTGCAATGTTGCAAAGAACCATTGAAAGAGAACCTTCATTTTTAAGAATGTAGATTGTTTTGGCTGCTACACTGTAAAAAAAAAAAAAAAAAAAATCTGTAATATTTCAAAGAAAAAACATCAAACTAAATTTCAAATGCAATGCAAGGAATTCTGGGAATGTCAGTTTACATTTTTCCCTGTAAATTTTACAGGAATTTACCGTTAACTGTAGCCCTTTTCAGTGTTTTTACGTTTTTTTATTTTTTTTACAGTGTAGATTATAAAGAAATACATGCAGTAAGAGACAGCAAAGTATTTAGACATCCTCGAGCCGAACAGTTGAGCAGCATTTATGAATGTAATGAAGAGCAGACTCGCGTCACGTTTTCGCCAGGTTTCGCCTCATCACTTCCTGCCCACAGATGGTGCAGCACTCATTCTTCTAATGTCTCTCTCGCTTTGCCTGGCATGAGCAGCTTGCACTTCACAATTAGGCTGTGCTATTTTACCAAAAAAGGTCATGTAATAGTTAAATGCATGCTAAAAACACCTCTGACTTCTTGAGGACGCGTGATAAATTTTCAGGATTATGACACCAAGTGGTTTGCATCCACAGATACTGACCTTTAAATCTGCTGCTGATAAATGCACTTCCCTCTCAAAAAGAAAAAAAGTCAGGCTGGTATCTCCTTTACCCTGGATCTTTGAATATTCATCAGGCTCTTGAGAGGTGCTGAACGATCCAATCACATCCGGAACAAAGGGAAGCCCTCGGCTTTGGACTGCCTTAACGCTCTGCGCTTGAACCGGAGCTGACGGGTTAATCAATGCCGTGATCAATTCGCTTCGTACAAATTGTTTTATTCCAATTGAAAATGCAAACTGTTGTTTCTCAAGCCTTGGTTAATTGCATCGTTCCTGACCCACATATCGAATGCAGCTTGGGAAAGCCCAAAGCTCTGAGCAGACCGTATTGGCACAAATTTTATAATAAGGTTATGTTATATTGTAAATTACCCAAGACGTAATGCTCAGAAGGGCTTTTGTGAAAAGGGTTACACTGACTTAAAATTCTAGTGTTTAATCAGAGTCATGCTTTCCTTTTAATGCATGCTCTATAAATTGTTTTCTAAATTTATTGTGAAGTTTCAGGAAATAACTGTTGACCTAGAATTACTTCAGCTTCTGTATGCATGCCTTTTTTTTATATTCCCTCAACATTGTTATTGCAGTCAGCGTTGTGTACAGCAGGTTCAATTGTGATAATGCAATAGGATTCAGCCACACGTTAATTAGCTGAGAACGACCCAAGAGAGCCAAACTGGATATGCTATTACTGAGAGAAATACAGGAACACTCAAAGACAAATTATACAGTGCTTGATAAATTAACTAATGCCTCTGATTAAAAGCCTGAAATGCAATCTATTTTTTTTTTCTTTTCAAATTACCAATTTGTCAGAACAAATGAATCCAATATGCCTTCCGTTTCCGTTTGCTGAATACAGCCTACATCTAATTCCATATGACACAAAAATTCTCACCTTCAGTTCCAGCATTCATGTGCCGTTTTCATTAGTGTTCGGCTTTATTGCGTGCAATTTATCAAACTAATACACTACTATAAGCGAGCGAAACTAATCATTTCAAAATGCTATTATTTTTCATATACATGTATGAGTTGTTCATCTATTTATCTGTTTAGATGAAAGCACTTTTATTGTTATATTATATTGTTAGAAATATACTGTGAAATACGAAAGTCAGATGATTTGCTTTATTTTTCTAATTTAATTCAGTTGTCACTGCAAATTGTTAGCAGCATAGCAATTTGAATAAAAAGAGTTATTTTAATATTCGTTTATATTTATTTACTTGCTAGAGCTAACAAATTTAAATGCAATAATTAATCCGTGTCTGTTTCCATTAATATGCATTTTTATTTATTGTTACAAATGCAAAAGTCTGATTATTTGTTTAATTTTTCAGTTAGCAGCATATCAATTTGAGATCTGAGATGCACACAACCTGATAAGCATCCAGAAATTCTGGCAAATTGCATGATCTGAGATATAAAATCATCATAAACTTTGTTATAAATCTTTCAAAAGCCTAAAACATGCTAATTTCTAGGTTACAAAGTATATAGAAAATGCTTTTGGAGCTCACAATTATTTTTTTCACGTTATAATTCTTTTGATAAGAACTCTTGAGATGTGTACTAACCCTGAACTGAAGTGTTAATTCAGATCTTTAGGTTGTGAATTACTAAGAACAATTGCTTTTCCAACTCTTTTCACATTTTTAATGTTGGGCATTTGTTAATTTGCCATTTTCATACAGCGTAGTGTCTGAAATTCAATCTGCACCTCTGGCTTGGGTTAATTAAACAAGCCAGGTTGACACCACATCTGTCCTTCAGCTAGAAAATCAGGTGGGACGTATAGTCTCTCAGTCTTGCGCTAGATTTTCTGTCTTACTTTCTTAAAACGTTATATATATATATATATATATATATATATATAAACTTTCCTGCACAATATAAATGAAAGTCACGAGTAACTTCAACATACGTGTCTGTCTGTGCGCCGATGACAAGATTCACACCATGCCAGTTGCATGCAAGACGTGAAAATTTCCTGCAAATGAGACAAGAGCAGTAAATTAATTTTTCTCATCGAACATCAGCACTCCTCCCGTAAACATTTTACCGCTGACAGCGTGACGACCCACCCATCATGTGAATTAATTTACATGTCACCTCCTGTTTGAGACAGTGCAGTAGTTCAGCGTATAATTACAGGATAAATCCTGCGGATGGAGACCACTAAGCTACATCATAGATAAAAACACTTCCAGTAGGTGAAGCTGAAAGCTTGTTTTTACTAGCGCTGTCAAACTATTAATCATGTCCAAATAATTATTTTTATGTTTACATAATAGTGAATGTATACATATACATGTAAATATTTTTAAATGATATACTGCATGTGTGTGTATATAGACAAAGAGTACACATTATCTAAACAAAATGTTATGAGGATATCATTGTAAACCTGAAAAAATTTATTCACTTTCCATTTCTTTTTAATAGTGAATATTAGCAATTTCTGAGTGAAAAGTTTTTTACAAATGTTTTTTAAAAAATAAATATTTAGGTCTGTTTAATTAATGCATTTTCAATATTTAAATACATGGAAAACTACAACTCAAAATGTGCCTAAATCTATATTTCTATATAAATAGACGTAAAAAACATTAGATGATATCAAACATGAAAAAAAAAAAATCCTTTTTCTATATTTTAATTCATTTATTGTTCTGTTTGTGCTCCCATGATGATATTTTGGACAGCGAGTGGACGGCATACCACAACCAACCCTCTTTACTACGTTCAGCCGGATTCCCCACAATCCTTTGGAAATGTGTTTGGCATTCCAGCTCTGGGTATAAGTGGCTGAAGACCTCATCTCACCGCATCCAATACCTGAACACAGCCCAGTCCAACCCATCGCCCTGCTCTCTTCGTTCAGGAAGGGCCTCCATTAAGTAGGTTTGGCCAGTGAGCGAGTTCTCCTTCCAGCAGCCTGCCTTTGATGCTGGGTTTAATTCTAATGGCGCAACACATCCAATCCGGTTATGGATTTCAGGCCGCTGGAGCATGGAGAGACGGCATGTCCATCTTTAATCCCGATCAGACGTGCTTGACTCGGGCTGTGAAGCTGGCCCACTGGTACTGCATGGGATTGCTGATAAAGGATAATTCTGGTCCTGTTTGTATAGGACACATGGAGCAACTCTCCGTCAGTCAGACTGGGACCCTCGACTGAAGCTTTCTGGAGCTCAAGTTGTGCCAGAAACATTGATTGTACTTCAATCACACACTCTCATCATTCCTTTCATTCCAGCATGCATGTCTGTGGCTCTTCCAGCCTGACGAAATAAATGGAAGAGACTATTGTTTCTGCAGATTATGAGCTAATCCCATTTAGGATGGATGGAGCAGTACAATAGTGCTTTTTTAAAATGTCAAAATAACCAAAAAGCAGCTAAAAATGCATTTTCTGAATCAACATTAGACTATTGTGTCTTTGTACACATTTTCTGATGTACGCTGTTGTCACCTAAAAAAAAAAAACATTTTCACTCAGAAATTGACAGCAAGTGGCACAAACAAGTTAGAAGAAACAGCAAGTAACATTGAATTTAACATGCTATCAATTATATATAATTGTAATCAAAAGCTATAACTAACATTATATAATGTGTGCTGTAAAAATATATATATATATATATATTTCATATGATAAATAGCAAAATTGTAAATAAATATAAAATAGTGTCGCTTTTTCCACTTAAAAAAAAGTAAATATAATTTTATAGTAAGATTTAATTTATTAACATGCATTAAATGGGTAAAAATTAACATTTAATTTCTAAACATACAACTATTATTACACTCTAAATTGTATAAATTAATGTATTCTGAACAAATTAGAAGTGAACTGTACTAAATTTAATTGAATAAACTTAAATGCCTCATTCATTCAAAGTTAAACAGCATTTACTTCATTAACTTCATTTCTTTCTTGAGAATGTGGTTTTACAGTAAAGTCATTTAAACACACTTTCCCTGTGTCCTCGCTATCACTTTCCATCCCGTCTTTAGCAAAACTGACAAAAGCCACTTTCCAATGACATCATCATGCAGGAAGTGACATCATTTGGGTGGAAAAGCAACTGCAGAAATCAACAGTATTAGAGATGAACTCTGATGTTTCCCCTCACACCGTGTGATACCGACTTCAAGAAACACTCACTTGAGCTCCCCAGCAGCGAGAGTCGGTCACACACAGCTCGTCACGATCCTCCCGGGCCGCCCGTACCTGTCAAGGTAAGTTTGATGTCACACAATCAAAAAGCGTCTCTCCCCCCCCCCCGACTCCCATCAGTCCTGCTGTACAGACAGTCACAGAAGACTGACATGTCAGAGTGACGGTTCGTGAGTGTTCGGGGCCGGTCAGCGGATCGTGCTGACAGAGGATGAAGGTGTCGCTAACGTTCAGCAGCTCCGCACGACTCCTGCATGCTGCGCTCGCCGCTCTCATCTGCTCTGTGCTAATTAAGTGAATGTGGTCGCTGTGATCGCGCACAGACTCGCAGCCAGACCACAGCTCCTGACTTAGCAGAGTAACTCCTTCAAAAGAAACACCAGTGAGATCTTAAAGTTTACTAGTTTACGTTTTAGTTCTCGCATACAATGGAAAGTACTGTAAATGTCTCATAAGCAATCTCTGGAACTCAAAACAATACAAGAGGAAGCTAAATGAGCAATATAACTTTCCTAGGGAATCTTTAAGAGATTATAGGACAGAATTCATGCATGAGTAATTCAGAATGCTATATATCAAAGAGCGATTACAAATTTACAAATGAGATATTTATCTTTCAGTTCTTTCTAATTGATAATAATACATTAAAATGTTACTCTTTCATATCAGACTTTTTTTTTTTTATTTATTTAAAGTATTCTCTACTTTAATAAGCATTTATTTGATATCCAATACATATACAAAGTATTTTACGTTTTTTACAAATTAAAATAACCTTAATGCATTTAATTTTAAATTAAGTTTATTAATTTACTCCTGTTATAGCAAAGCTGTTCTGTGTCACGTGATTTTTTATAAATCATTTGATATGCTGATTTTTAGCTCAATAATTTCTTATTATCAGTGCTGAATACAGTTTACATATTGCAGCTGTATATTAAATATTGCTGCTTAACATTTTTGTGGAAATCAAGATCAAGAATTTTATTGATAAATGATCAAGAACACCCTTTATTTGAAAATAGAAACTTTAAATATCTTAGCTGAATAAAAGTATGAATTTTAAAATAAATATTTGACCCCACTGTTGTCCCTAAAACTATTGTTTTTAGGATAACTAATCATTCAGTTTGTATTAATTTTGATAAGAAATGGCTGAGTTCATATTAAGACTTGACTTGTTTCTTAACTCTATTTGCTCTCCATCTAACCTCATTGTTTTCTAGCAGGAGCATCCAGTTTAATAAAGCTCATTCGTGACTTCTCTTTCTCCGGCAGCATGTTCGGACGGAATCGAAGATTTGTGGAAAGCTGTTGAACTTGACAGCGGATGTACTGTGGTGACCATCCATCTGACAGGCTGTAGCTCTGCCCGCCGGCCACAGCAGCGCACATGACACATGAATAGGTAATTTTACCTTTGTGTTACCAGGGTCGTGACCTTTGACCCCAGAGGTCTTCGCTTGTCAGTGTCGGGATCAGTTTCACCCCTCCTCTCGCTCGCCCTGTCAGACGCTTCAAAAGTCAGCGACAACATCCTCCTCACCACCCCTGCGGCTCTAAACACACACACACACACACACACACACACACACACACACACACACACAGAGAGAGAGGCACAAACACAAGCTGCCAGAGACTGAAGCAGAAAGAGAAAAAGCAAAGACGGTGACCTTCCTGCTTCATGGCAGTAGCTCAGTCCCAAGAGCAGTTGAGGGATCTTTTGATATTTCAAAAAGTGTCATGTCTTTCCTCCCTCTTTTTTTTCTCCTGACTCTTTCTCTCTTTTTTTTCGTATTGTTACACACTGATATGTCACATTGTTGTTGAAATGAAATGCAACACTTCCCGGGGTTGTGATTTCCTTGTTTGTGGGAAACCCAGTAGTGTCACCTGTACAGCTGACAAGTTTAGTTTTTGGCTCCGAGTCTCTCTGCCGGGAAACTTTGATGGCGGGAGTCCGGAGAGGCCGACAGTCGCTGTTCGGGTTTTATGTGCATTTACAAGCTCTGGACTCATACAGGTGAAGAGCTGCTTACCGGAGCGTTCAACTGTTTCTTTGTTTCCCACCAATTTAAGCAATAAGTCATGGAGTCTCATCTCAAAGAACGCTGGGAGTTTTTTTCTTTCGGAAGGCTTTTTCTTGTATTACTGCTGGTGATCATTTCATTGACTCCTTCATGGTTTGAGATATATCGCATAAACCTTTTTTTTTTTTGTTATTACCTTTAAGAGTAAATGTGAAGAGATTTTGCTATTATCATCTTAAATCACTTAAGTTTGTTTTCTATCTATCTCTCATATATATATATATATATATGCGCATAATCTCATTATTATTATATTTTAGCTTTTATTTAAAATTACATTGGGTTACAATTTAAACCGTAATGTACTGTTTTAAGTTTGGTAATGCGCTTTTACAAATTGAATGTTTTAGTACTGATCACAATTTCAAAAATGTCAAAAGAAAACTGAATATGTGGTGTTTTAAAAATTCATCTAGTTCCAGCAGCAATCACGAAGTGTGAAGGACATTAAACTCTTTAAAGAGAAAGAACTGTAGAGCATGTCTAGTGATGGATTTATATAAGAAGTTCACAGAATCACTTCACAACAGATTTTTTTTTGTTGTTTTTACCATATGCAGTTTAAACACGAGCTTCTAATAGAAGACCATGTTAAATAGAAAGAATTTACATTTTAAGCATGTGCGCCTCTTTTAAATGGCTGAATCTAACATCCTTTGAAACGTGCAACCAAGATGACATCCAGCTCTGTCTTTCTTTGTCATTTTCACTTTCATTTCTTTCTTTTCTCTCTTTGGATAATGAATGACCAGCGGTGTCCCATCTCATGAACAAATCATGTTCCATCATCCTGAGCTTCTCCCAGCTCTACAAGTAAAACTTGATTTTAGAAGAGTCAGACTAATACTAATTTTCTTTCCCTGTGCCATTTGACTGCTGATATTTTAACTGCACATCAAGTTTGACTCTTGAGATATTGTAATGTGATTTTTTTGCAATGCTTATTTGCTGTGAGGTTTTGGCATTTAAACATCATTTTCTTTTAAAAATAAAAATAATCCAAAGCATTAAATTATGAATTGATTGAATGTTCAAGCCTGCATGCATTTAAGTAGAAATTTACTAAAGGACTTATCGATTGAGTGATAATGATAATAATGGGCTGTTGACAAATTGCAAATCTCTTGATGTTTATACAATCAAATAAAATAATGCATGACATCTCACAGCTGAAACAGTGCTGTGATGGAACGAAAAAGCTTCCAAAAAATGACATGCAAATCAAAAAAACTGCACCGTCTTGAGTAATAAACCTAATTAAAACAAGTCCTGTGATTAGATTTCTCTTAACCAGATAATGTGCTATCAGCGATTAACCTCAGAGTAACACTGGGCTCTAAACGGACCTAATTTGAGAGTGTTTACTTTGAGTTAAACTGCTGTCCCGACGCAGATACGCGTTTGAGGGAAATCATTGCTGATACTGTAAAAACTATGCATTTATGTGAAGAACTGATTGTAGTTTCTCCATTTGAACATTTCTGCTCTTCACAGTCTTTGTCTGGAGCGCTCCGCTCAGATGATATCTGTGGCATTAGAGCGCCACCATCTGGCCGTGAGCAGGACCACGGCCACCGCAGAGCTTTTCTTCTACAGTAGGTTATGCACAGATTATTGAGTCTATTTACTTAGCAAAACAGCCAATATGTTAAAATCACCGAAGGATGTTCTGGGGAGGGAGGTGGGAGGCTGTTAATGACGAAGCGAGAAACAATAGCCCGTGTTGCGTTTCTTGTCACCTCGTTTAAAACACTCAGGGCTCGGATGCCTTGATATCCATCATAATGCAAGTTTAATGGAGGAGGCCTGGCCTGCTGCTGCCAGAGTCACAGTGGTTGCTGGGGGCTAAAGAGACAAAATGAGGGGACTGTCGTGGGGTTTACCTCCAGAGCAGGGCATTGGCTATTCGTGCAAATAAGTATGCCAATCGATCGCGGCAGTAGGTTGATGGGCGCACGTCGTTTTGATGGATACGACTGTATGGAGAGGGGAGGTGTGGTGTGTAATATATATATATATATATATATATAAAAAGAAGCCCAGATTGCTCGACGATGGACCTGAAAAGATTTTCAGTGAAACGCAGAGAGTGGCAGCTGTGGTCGGCCCTCTACAGGGCGGCAACGGCTGCCTTGATTTATAGTTCCATCTGCTCACCGCGGTAAAGACAAGCTTCCCCCCCATTTGGTTAAAATGAAATGGACCTCAGAGAGCAGCCCTGCACATTTCAGAAAATGTGAAACTTTTTTGTTTTTTTCCCCCCACACACAGGCGTCTTTAAACAATAGGGTGGTCCATGTCGGAAACGACGGGATGGTAAAACGAGAGGTTAACTCGAGATGAAAAGAATACAGTAGGATCTGTATTAGTCTATTGTTGTGCTTTTCTAATGTTTTAGTGCCGTTTTTTTTTTTTTTCTCGTATCAAAGACAGGGAAAGATGACTGTTTATGACAAACCTTGAAAGATGAAAACGGTGACTTTATGGCTAATTTCCCCGGGAAATGGATGAAGGCTGGGAACGGGCTGGGTTTGTTCTCTGCGTAAATCTCTGCAGTGTCACCCGTTGACCCCTGGCCTTGACCTCTGCTTCTGGAGTCTCGCAGGCACTTCCTGTAGTGCATTCTGGGGCTGCGTTCACCGCAGCCGTCCTCTCGATTCACTCTCAGGAAATTCTCGCTGCCAGAAGTGTTTCCTGAATTTGAGAAAATCATTTTTCAAAACTTTTCTTTCAAAAATTGGCATTGAACATTCATTTTAAGTAAGCAGCACATATTATTGCAATTTATATTACATAAGTATAAAGTATGTTTATATTTAAATGTTCATTGTTTATTCAAATTGTGTCTTTTGTGTTACAATGAAATAAAAATAATAATGAAATCAAATTGAGTGTTATATAATTATGTGCCTTTGGAAATTAATTAGTTTATTTCAGTTTTCAGGAATTTAAATTATTTCAACTAGTTAAGCATTCTTAATATTTATATTGTATTTAATTTTAATATATTATTTCTATAATTTAAATTACATGTATAAACATTATAATAAATGCTATTTAATAACACACAATATATAAAAATTATAAGACTTAACAACAAGGTGTTTGTTTATTACCAGCTTCTCTGTCTTTGAGCATCAGTTTCTTTCTTCTATCTTTACACCAAAAAGCAAGGAAAAACAGTAAGTGTTTGAACTTATTCAGAAATAATCTCTTACTGCGCCTGTCAGTCTGCATAATTTACAACAATTCACAGAAAAAAAGAAAGAAATACTGACTGTGGACGGCATACTACCTTTCAAAAAAAAAAAAAATAAAATAGGAAAAGAAAGCAAGCCCTACTTTTCTGACGACATCAATCACAATTTATGCAAGTGGAAATCCATATGTATGCGGTCCCTGCCCAGCTCATTTAAAGATAATGCCGAGCCTCATGTTGCGGACATGGCCGGAGTGTTTTATTTCCTGCGCTTGACTGTATTAACCCTAGGGGCACAATATCTCTGTACAGCTGCCCTAACAGAGTCACAAAACACATTGATTAACGCTTGGCAGCGGACGGCACTCCCAATGATCCGCTAATGAGAAGTGATAAGCGCACAGACACACACACAGCCCCGCCATTGAAGTTGGCAGAATCTATTCTAATAAGCCCGGGTCCAAAGAGCAGCACAGGGACCCCCTGCAAGTGCGAGCGCATATGTGTGTGTGTGTGTGTGTATTGCAGAGTTGCACTCGGCTGCTCTGCACATAAGGAAAATCCAGCAGGAAAGTGCAAACTCCTTTGAGGGCAATTTAATAAATAGACGGCCGTTTGCATCTCAGGGCTGATTTGTGCAAAGCGATGGACTGCTGGAAAACGTTTATTGCCCTCAGACCATTCTGATAGATTTCTCTGCCTCAGCTTGAGTCCATAATGGACTGTTTGACAGGCAGAATATTGATACACCAAATTCCTTTGCATCCATCAAAATATTTCCATCATGTGACGGCTGCGGCGCGGAGGAAAATAAAAGATGTAGACGGGCTGAAAAAAGGCACTAATGGCTGCTCTCCGCATGCAATAATAATTACAGCGACAACATGTGTAATTTGCCAGCAAATATCTTCAGGAAAGATTTCAGCAGTGTGTGTCAGGCGGACAGGAAGGGCTGTTGACAAATTAACAGCGTATGAAAATAAACGGCAGGGATGTTTCACATGCAGCCTCCGCTGCAGAGCCGCATTTGTCTTGGAGAGACTCCAGTCGCCGCTCGCACAAGCGCTGCAGTTACAGCCCGAGCTCTCGGCTAATATTTACACGAGACCGAGGCCTTACTGACAAACGCCCCACGCTGGGTGCGCTCCGGGGTCAAAGGTCAGCAAAAAAATACAGCCTTGGAGAAACAGGCTCCGGGATTTTGAAGCAAAACAAAACACACACACACACACACACACACACACGTGGAAAATCCAGCAGTGCTCTGCAGTCTCCTAAGCTGAAACACAGATTTCTTTTGAATCACGCAAAAACACGTTTTATTATTTATTACGCATAAATGATGTATTAAAAGAATTCAGTTTACAGTATTTCATCATTGATTCCTTCACGAGATTCAGATCAGATTAAATCTTTTTTTCCTTTTTGTATTTTTATAATCAAAATGTCATCGTAATCTTTTGAAAAGGCAGTTCACATGCGTGCATAGTGGTGTGTTCAATCTGTTCTGTATATCGCATTTCTTTACAAAAACAAAACAAAAAATCTAATTAAATCTTTAGCATGGCCCCTTATTTTATATAACTGCAAAAATAGCAGAAACAGTGCTGAAATACAGTTTGCCACTATAATACTTAACCAAAATAATAATATTTTTGTTTTCCAACTACAAAAAAATAAATCAATTAAAACATGAAATAATACAGTATTTGTGTAACAAAACTGAAACATACTTACAAATCTGTCAAATTTATAGTATTTTATCACTGATCTTTTTCCAAAAACAATAATCACATTACATTTTTAGCTTTGCTTTTTTATTTCTATTAAAAAAAGGCATCAAATAACAGCATTTTTATAATGAAATGCCAACAATACACAGTCCAAATTTTATGGTCAGTCCGTTCTATTTTCAGTAATGCATCACTGATATCTTTACAAAAACAAACAAAAAAGATTATATTATATTAAACAAACATTTCCTAATTTTATATGCATTGAAAATTGCATGCAATTAACTATCTTAGTATCTTAATAACAAAATGCCACCATAATAGTTTACATTAACTTATTTTAAAAATGACATGCGATGGCAGTAGTGTTTACATCCAAACGGCATCATATGTTATCAATCATAATGCATGTGCCCATAGTTTTGCCACTTTGTTCATTTTTCATCAGTTCCTTTACAAACAAATAAATCTAATTAAACCTTTAGCCTGATATCAAAAACAATGGCATGAAATAAGAATATTTTTATAACACTTTGCCGCCATAACTCTCCAAAAACACAGTACACACGCTCTTATTGTTGTCAATCTCTTCTCCTACATCTAGCTTAGGGATTTTGAAATTCTGAATCAATTTTCTGTCTCTCCTGAACAAAGCCTTTTGGTAGTGAAGATGGAAAATGTGTGTTTGGAGATGCAGTGTTTTGGCAAAACTCTCTCCACACACTTGATTACATTTATCCTACAGAGAGCCCCTCTCTCTCTCTCTCTCTCTCTCTCTCTCTCTCTCTCTCTCTCTCTCTCAAGTTCAAGTTGCTTTATTGGCATGGCATTTGTTACAGTATTGCCAAAGCATTTGAATACAGAATAAAATACAGAATATGACAATAGATAATAATGTGTTATAATTATGAGAAATATATAAATATAATACATTTAAAATAACACCAGCAGACTGTATTTCTAATATCAACAATAGTAATTACAATGAATCATTTCAAATAAAGCAAATAATTGAGCTGTTTTGTTTGGAGTGTATGGTGTATACATATTTTGCAGCTAGTTTGACCGCAGCGTCATCCTTTCTGAGTATATAGCACAGTTTCTCTCATTCAGGTTTTTTTGGTTTTCATCAATTTCAATTTTTGTTAGTTTCTTTATGAATGTTGGTGTTGTGACTGGAGTCAGTTTCATTCATTAGTTGAAGGATTTATTGGCAAGAAGGGCTTTATATTGAATAGATTGAGTGTCAGGTGATGCTAAAATTCAACAGCTCTCTCTCTCTCTCTCTCTCAGAAAGCAGACACAAACTAAGAGTCTTGATCAAACATATATTAGAGATGCTAAGAGGTAGCTACAAACTCATTTTGACTAATATCGTGTCGTTGGCTGAAATGTCAGCATGGCTTGTTGCAGCTTTTGTAAAAGTCCCAGGCAGAGCGACACCAAGGACTCGGAGGTCAAATCATTTCTCCATTTAATTCTGATGAAAGCATCTGAATTGTTTGTTTGCTTGCTTTTGTTTGGTTTCTTTCCTGCCAGCTGGACTCTAGAGGAGAGAGAAATGTTTTTCGACAACGCTCCCCCCGTTCTCAAACCTGCGTATCAGTATTCCCATGGCCGCGCGGTCCTGAGTGTGTACATATAAAAATAGGGGGCCTGTCATTTCACATTCATTAAGTGTGAAACTCAGAAATTAATAATGTAAAAATACACTTTTTAATTAGTCTTACATTGGGCCCAATGTACTAAAACGGGATCAGGCACTCCCAGCAGACTCTCTTAATAAAGCATTAGTCTGTGATGTGCAAGCACTGACAGGTAGAAGGACTAAGGAGTTACTTTTCTACTCACATGAACAAATCAAAATTAGTCTTGTTCTATTTAAATGTAATTAACATCAGAGATCTGATTGCACACGAAGGCTGGCAGTAATATATATAGAGTAGGGCCGTATGTATATTTATTACGCGCTGTAAGCTCTCTTTCATTACGTTGAATGAGTATGTTAGCTTAGGCTGAATGAATCAAATTCGACAATCCATCGTGATCTATGAGGGAAGTCAACATATTACTTTATTTACATTAATAAGGCTATGCATGGAAGTTTGTTATGTTGGAGATTGGAATAAATTCCAAGCAATAATCTCATGTGACTTTTTTTTCCCAATAAAATTGCCTGTTTATTGACATGTCATTGGAAATACTAAAAAAATCTGAATGAATCAATAGTACTGATCTTTTGAATTAAAATGCATTAATTCACGGTATTTCAGAATTAATAAATGCACATATGTAAAATAAATTTACATATTGTGTAAAATAAATATAATACTATATTTTCATAATTTAGAATAATGAAATGCAACAACAACAGTAATAATAATAATAATAATAAATATTTTAAAGGCAATCCACTCATATACATTTAAAAGTATTAAAAATATTAATATTAACAATAAAATGAATAACAATAATAATTACTTAATTTTACTATTAAATACTATTTAATTAATTATTTAAATACAATATTTTATATTAGAATACAATATTTTAACTAGTAATTCAACAAATATATATTGTTTTAACCGACAATAATATATTGTTAATTTAACTCATGTCTCACTAAAAATACATGATAATAAAATATTAATACATTTAGAGTAATAATTGTACTATTATTATTCATTATCAATTTCATTTTTTAATGCCATATTATGTGTGTGTATAGCATGCGTGCTTGTTTCTGTGTGTCCTGTTAGCTGTTTGACAGTAGAAATAGGACAGAAGTGTGAAGAGAAACGTATATGACGTCCTGTTGTACCGAGACTCTCGAGCAACCCCTCAGATCACCGTGGCGCTGCTCCGCTAATACAACAAGGGTTTCAACTCTATACGGCACGTTTGTACCTGCCACGTGTGTGATATAATGAATCCTGCCTGATCTAAACCAACCTAGCATCGCCGGGAAGCTGATTTTGCACAGGCTTGCATCGTCCTTGTTCCCTGATGAACCCCCAAAGCGAGGTGGGCACCTTTTCGATTGAACACACAGCTATTAGGCCCAAATCACCCGGTACTCCCTAATTTGAAATAATTAAATCTTTCCTCCTGTCCTCCAAATCCCCTTGAAATATTCATGCTCAGGTTAGAGTTGGCGGGGTGAACGGAGGGCTATCAAACCGGCTGACACCTCGCTGTCTCTCCACACAACAGCCCACAGATGCCGGCGCGTTAAAGAGCAGATTAAAACTGACACTAATTATAATCTGACTTGTGTTATATAACTTAGATGCTCAGGTGAATCCCCGGACCGTTCGCCCGCGTTGACAGATCCTGTCACTTTTGCTTAGGGGCCGAATTACGGGGGGAAAGAGGCTCTCGCCTGTGCCGCGCTGCGCTCAGGCCGGCTGCCAAATTGGCAGAGGATTCAGACACAACTACATCCCCTTTTTTATTTAATTGAAGTGCTAATGAACGGGGAGACGGAGACTGCCAGTCTCACGCAGGAGAGAGAGGAAAAAAAGAAAACAGACCTGAGCTGGAGGAGATAGTGGCTTCACCAGACCACCTTTAAATACACCATCCATAAAGACACTTGAGCTGTTACAGATCAACATCTATATTTTGAGGTTGTGTTTTTTCCCCTCATTGATCTGCTGGGACTGGACTAATGTCCAAATCTGCTGTCCATTAGAGCCTGGAAGTACATGATATTAACCTGGTCAATCTGTCTGCGTTAAAACTCACTCACACCAGGGATTTCACAGAGAGAGACTGGAAAAAACACTCTTCTGTAACTCTAATGGAAACACTGGCCATTCGAAAACCTTGTTTTCATCAATCCTGATCTTAAATGTATACATAAGATGTGTTTCTACTTCTCAACATCAAGTAAAGGTTTTTTTCTTAACGCAAAGCTGCACTTTAATGCAGGGATTGTAACTGTATGAGACTATTTCTTTAGATAAAGCTCCATTAATACTGCTAACTGATGGTGACATTTCCTGTACTGCTTGCTCGTTTTCAGTTAAAGGTGATGCTGCCCCATTAGTTTTCAGTTCATTTTATTAATAAACATTCTTAAGACAAATGACTTATATATTTTGATGATTTTTTTTATTTTCTAGGTAAGAAATAGACAAATTTGTTTAAAGTTTTTTAAACAAAAAATGATAACTTGAGCTGTCGTGATATTTATGACACATGAATAAAAATAATTCATAGGAAATACCATTTACCAAACAAGCTCAGCTATTCAGACCTTACTGAAAATGTCCCTGTGTGACAACTAGCCCCGGCCTTCCCCATGTAATTTATGCTAATGGGAAAGTAATTAATTCCTCATTCATAAAGGCAAAAACAGGAGACCAAAGGAGAAGAATAGAGCAATTTAAAGACTATTAGTCAAAGTGAGTAGATGAGAGCTGAGCATGAATGTCTTATACAAACCTACAAGTTAAAATCAGACAACTTTTACGACAAGATTTTTTTACTGCAAAGTCTGTTTGCAAGCACATTTTCCTCACAATGCAAATACAATTACTACACATGACAAGCGACAATGTTACGTCATATAAATCCCAGCTATACGTCTACTGCAATCTTTTGTTGCTTCAATAAACCCACTGATTCTAATGCACCTCTAACTGTTTAAAGCATTGAAGGTTTGTGATCCTCAGCAGATGCTGTTGTCAGAACAGATAGCAGTTGTACTCATACGCAGGACATCATACGAGCACATATAATGCATTTGAAACGTGGCAGTATTAACCGCATAACATTTTAATGTGCGCTCGGTAAGTCCGCAGTGATTGATTCCCCCTCAGGCGCTAACAGCCCTCCTAAGGTTTTGTGGAAATGCTGGCACAACGCTTTGGGAGCGTCTGACTGCGCTTGAGCTCTTGAGATCCTGCCTATTCCTTGTTCCTCACGCTAGCGCTCTAACTTATTCATAACTTATTAACTCAGGGCCTGGCAGACTGAATCACTCTGACTGACTCGGAGGAGCTAGATAATGTGACTGACTCTAGCAAAGGACTGCTGCTCTTTTGAGTTTATACAGCTGCTGGTCAGAAACTGACTTGTATACTGTAGGTGTATGACGCAAAAGCATGCATTTCAATCTGACAACAGTGCAGTGTCAATATGAAGGGAGACTAACCTTTTTACAACAGGATTTTTTTGTGGCATCAGCTGTGGAGGTTGCCAGTAGGTCATCATGAACTGCAGACTTAAGAAGAGAATTAAAATAAATTGTTTATAGAAGCACTTATTTGCACCTGTAAGAGATCATTACTGTGAAGTTTCAATGAATGATTTAATCAACAATTTTAGTGGTACTAAATGGAATAGCAAAATAATGACAGCTTCCAAACAGGTTTCCCAAACGCTGCTACTAACAGACAGTAATACTAACACAGTGTTTGATCGCTCAGAAAAACCCCAGTGTTTGCACTTTTCAAAATGTTAAACAGCAAATGGCTTACTTATATTGGGCTTGACATAAAACTGGTCTAAGAAAAAGAAGGCTTGTATAAAATGTATTTCCAAAGTTATTTACCATAAATGATTATTTTGATGACCTGCAGATTGGTTCATTGAAGCAGTAAATTAAGTTATACACACTTTTTTATACATTTTATATTATGTAATATTATTATTCATGAAATACTAAATATTTTTGTGAATATGAAATACATTTTATTAATAGAATATGCATTATTATTATAATTACATAACTTGAAAAAGTAAAAATTTAAATGCATAATTAAATACAACTGAGAATTAAATCATTATTTTAAATGAAAAGTAAAATTAAATCAATTATAACTGTCGGTAAACACCAATTTTAAAGCAGTTTTATGCACATTTTATTTTTATTTTTTTTAAATATCTTTAAATTATTTTACAATGAAATTCTTAAAATTTATTAATATATTGCAATATTTCTAATATTTAACATTTCATTATATATATATGACAATGAAAGTAATTGTTTGTAACGTTTACAATTTTATATTATATAGACATTTTCATTTATTTATATATATATATATATATATATATGTGTGTGTGTGTGTGTGTGTGTGAAAATTTTTAAAATTACAAGTGAAAAAGAAAAAAATAATTAAATGTACATATGTTGTGTCTAAATGTTGGTTCAACCAGTGACACTGCACCATCACAGACCCATGATTGTCCCCAGAAATGTTCTTATCATCATTGTTTAAACAATTCCAGAAATGTCCTTGAAGAAAAAAAAGAGGTCACATTCAAACACCAGAATATTAAAGGTGTTTTTTGTTTTATTCTTGTTAGCTCCACCTTTAACTGATGTCTGACGAGCGAATGTCTTGAATATAAAGCCACCACACAACAGCTGGGTGTGAAATGAAACCGGTGACCACGCCAGCGCTTGATCAAGAAACAACCGCAGCATCTGTGTGTGTGTGTGTGAAGGAGGATTCTTGTCAGTTTGTGTTGCGCTCTCTCCTATCGCTCGTGGGACCTTGTGGAGACCGCCTGCAATCGGCCCACTCGAGACCATCACAGCTGTCAGATAAAAATCAATTGAATTTTAAAGGGCTTTAAAGTAAATATTTAATTCTTGCCTTGGGAACCAATTAAGTGTGGAGAGTGAACTCTCTGCACTGGTTGAACTGGAGATGTACTGGAAGCAGCTGGTGAGCAATGGGGATCAAATGAGGTGCGGGGAGAGGGGCACGCCGAAAAAGATGCAAATCTTTGGCGCGTACATTCGCTCTCAATTACGTATTGATGTTTTAAAGATGCGGCAAACTTGGAGTGGCAGAAAGGGGCTGGGAGATCTCCAGAAAGGTGTGTTGCACAGCGAGCTGCCTGCTAGCTTGTTTACTGTGCGTGTTTGTTGCTATTTGCTTTGTGGCTGATGTAATTCCCGCCGGATTGAGTCGGGCATGTCGGAGCATGCTCAGAACAAGCTAAGGCCCAAACAAGTGTGCACTGGTGCGTGTGTGTGGAAGAGAAAGGCGTATGAATGAGATGTGAACGTTTACTGTAAATGCTATAGATGCACAGACGCAGCTTTTAAGTATACCCCATTTTTTTCCTTACGTTTGGCCGTCACACAGTATTCAGTGCTTGCTTAAAGGAAAACTTTACTCAGAAATGAAGATATACCTGAGAACCAATGGCAGCAAATCTGGTGCAATAATACGTCAATGCAGTGTTCTGGAAAACAAAACGTAACTTCATGTACACTCTAAAAACAATATATATATCCACACACACACAGAATTCTGATCTGTTTGATTGAAATTGAGATGCAAGATGTCAATTCATAATTCTAAGGGGAAAAAGTCAGAACTGTAAGATAAAAAGTCATATTTATTTCTATTTTTTTTAATTCCATAATGGAATCAAATATCAGATTCAAAATTCTGAATAAAAAAAAAGGAAAAAAAAAAAAAAGTCAGAACTATGATATACAGTAGTAACTCATAATCAAAAAGAAAATAGACCAAAAGCCATAAATGATCAAATAATAATTCTAAAGAAAAAGAAAAATAGATCACAAATACAACAAAAATTCAGCTTTCCAGTAGCTGCTAATATAATCAAATTCGGGAATGAAAAGTCAAAGGTGGATCATGTTAAGGATGTGAGAAACAGTGACTCAGTGAGTGTCTTTACCGTCTGTTTACTGTTTTTCTCTCTCGAGTGGTGATGCCCTGGAGGTGGAGGGACTTCACCACAGCAGGAAGCTGCTCTCCACTCAGACTAAATCAGACGAGCAAACCTCCTCTTTAACCCAACAGAATGCTGTCTAATCCAACAGTTCCTCCAGACGGACCCCTGATCCCTGATTATATATGTGGGGAGAAAGAGAGGGAGAGCGGATGAGTGATTGTTTAGTTGGATTTCCGTTACCGTTCGTGACTGTGACTTTTTGGAGAAAAAAAAAAAAAGGAAGCTTTGGACCAACAAATGCTATCCAGCAGATAACCTAACACTGAAACAGAACGAATGAGTGAACTTAAAAATCATGCACACACAGATAAAAAAAAAAAAAAGGTTTTTTATATAGAAATGCCTCTTATGCTCAGTGAGGCTGAAAATAAAGTATATATAGTAAAAACAGTAATATTATACTCACATGATCCTTCAGAAATAGTTGTAACATTCTGATTTGCTGCTCAAGAAACATTTCTTACCATTTAAAAACCGTTGTGCTGCCAGTTTTGTTTTGTTTTTTTGTGGAAAGTGTAATACAACACTTACTTATTTACTTATACATATATACATTAAATGCAGGAATAAAAGTATTAATTTCTTCCAAAAAGTAATCATGTAGCCTAAACATTTTAATGTATATTTAAATGTTATTTTAATGGTTCTTGTTACGAATACTTATTTTCTTATTATTGTAGAGGGGAAAGTAAATAGATCTTGTTTAGGGGACAACCAAAAATAAATAAATAAATAAATTGCAATATATAAAGTACTGTTCTGGGAGCAAACATATTACAAATGTTACCGTGCACCCCACTGGATGCACAAGAGTTTATGACTGTAAATAATAGTTTGACGTGATGCAAGTCAGACTAAAATAAATCAAATATATTGTATATCACAATATCAACAGTAACGCGCAGGCCAAAGGTTACAGACTCCTGCTGTACTTAAAAGAACCCAGAAACCAACCGATTGAACGAAACATCAAGAACTTCTCCAAAGACTATATAGCAACTCGAAAGCAAAAAATGCTTCTTGTTCTTCGCTCAATCAAAGGTTCCTCAAGAAACCACCGAAAAAATCTTACCGTCTGTATGCTGAGAACATCACTAACAGACTTTGATAAGAGATGTTGAATCTGAAAAGAGGTTGGCAAAATCTTTTATTGTGCACCAGCACGACTTCCACGAACGTAAAGCCAGATCCGAATTGTTGTAGCTGAATTGTTGAAGTAAGCTCGAGTCATATATTCTCTTTAAAAGTTACAACGATGCATGTGAGAGAATCAAATAAAACCGTCGGATCCACATGAATCGACTACATCGACTACAGACGGGCTTTCGGCTGATTTCTCTGTGAAGTGCAAGTTAAAAGAAACTCAGAGATACACCTCAGCAGCAGCAGTTTCCATACCTGTCACTTAACAATACCATCCGCGAGCCTCAGAACTCTAAAAAGCTTAAACTGCGATCTGATGAGCGCTCAAATCCGCCGCCGAGGCTAGTTGTACCTCGAAGGGAAACGCGTCGGAATTTAAAACCACCCACTAAAACGCCTACCCTTATTTTGGCGGCCCGGTCTTCATCTTCCGTCCTCATTGGCTTGACAGGCTCCACTTTGCATCAGTCGTTTTATCCGGCATCTGCAAGAAAAAAGGATATGAGAAAGACAGAATATGAGAGCTGTGAAGACGAGAAATGGATGAACTGAGAGGAAAGACAAGGCCTCAAAGATACAAAAGCACCTCCAGCACTGGCTGTAAGACATGTGAATGACTGACACCGGTTAGATACACGCCTCAGTGAGTGTGTGTGTGTGTGTGTGTGCGCGAGGCATGAGTGTGTACGTTTGAGTGTCTCTCTGTGTGCATGCCGACAGCTACATGGTGACAAAGCAGTGATGAATTATACAGAAAGGGAGGCATTGCTTTGTGGAAACCAATGTAACTGTCAACCTCTGCAGAAACATGAATGTTTTTTGACCGAAGTGGCATTTCTTGTTATTGGAATAAAAATGTTTGGAGGGCAACTGGAGGCCTTGGCTTTCCGCCCCACTGAGGGGTGAAAACAGCAAGACTGAGAGAAATATAGACCAAGACCAAGAAGAAAAGGCAAAAAAGAAGAAGAGTTTAGATTGTTACGGATTAAAAGTTCTGAATAGACTGTAGAAATGACCTGAAAAGCAGGAGGATACATTCTAAATATGATCATCTAACATATGATCTAACTTAATATTAATGATGTGATGTGTCATAACTGATATGTTTAAAAGCAGACAAGTAGGTACTAGCCATATTAAGATCAGGATTGCTGTTAAAACAAATAAACAAATAAAAACAACAAAAAATAAAAAAATAAAAATGTTCTTATATATATAAACTGTAAGGTTTCATTTGTTAAACAAATACATTAGTTAACATGAACTGTATAATAATTCAAAAGCATTTATTAATCTAATGTTAATCTCAAAAACAAAGGTTAATAAATGCTTAATTTTATTTTGATTTCCAAGGCAACATTTCACATTTTCATTTCATTGTACCAAAAATAAAAAATAATAATAATTTAAGAAAGCTATATTCGATTTCAAATAATAAATAAAAAATATTAAACACATTCAAAAAAAAAAAAAAAAGAATAACATTTTCCAAAGACCCAAAACAAAGTTACTAAATTTTCTACTGAAATATACACAAAAATATGAAAACACAAGCTAATTAAAGACTAATTAAAAATTACAATAGTGCCGCATACACTAAAACAACACTCATTAAGGATTAAATAAAATACGGAAATGTTTAACACAGAGCTATAATGTTGGTAAAAATCAGCTTGACAGCCAACAAAAAGAAACTTTACATTTTGCCACAGTAAATATTGCGACCTAAACTTGAGTGACAGGTGGTTCCAGATCTGCATTCATTTTAATTAATTTTGCATCTGCAATGTTTTGTTGCAGCAGTTTTACATTTTTATTTTTATTTTATTCTGTTGATAAGCGACATATTGCGAACAATATGTTTATTCATTATTTATGGAGTCCTGACAGTGGGGATGCTAGGGGAACCCATTTCCTTTGCTAATGACAAAAGGCGGAGCTGTAAAACTTGCCTGGATGAAAAATGAAGAATCATAATTCATAACAGGAGCGTCATGCAGTGATGATGCAAATGTAAGCATCACTACCGCTTAAGCATTAAACTTCACGCAACACCTTAACATAGCTTATTGCTTTGCGTATTAGTTCTCATCACTGAATAAATAAAAGTACATTTCCATAGCAGTGCAGTTTATTTTTAGATCAATTTAAGCAGGTTTTACTATTGGTTTGTTAGCTGAGAGAAAGAGAGGAGTGTGAGACTACTGTAAAACGCTCTCTCATTATACAACTCCTGTCTTTTTTGAAACTGGGAACTGTAAAACAATCATCATTCATCTGGTATTTGCTGGCTGGCGCTTGTTATGTTTTTATTAGGCAGTCTGTGAGGGAATGAAATATGAACGGCACGCCGTTCACTCGAAATGAAGCTCTTCGGCACGGCAGGCCTCGTTAGCTAATTTCCGACGGCTGGATACTGCCTCATGATAGATTCATTAAACTCTTCCACGGCTCCGAAATTGCAGCCGAGACTCCTAATAAATATTCCAAAGCTGTGTGTTTTCTCGCATCCGTAATTATCAACACACACTAACTGTTTCACACTGAATCAATTAGCGCATTTCTGCAGATTTTTTTTTTTTTTTTTTTTTGAAGCATTTATTGTCATGATCTCCACAAACTGTGAAACAAACACAACATATTTCTCAGCTAACGTTCTGTCAGGCAGCTTGCTTGGACCTGTAGTCACACATTAGCGCGGTCCCACACACATCATTTGGTCCTGTTGTTGTGCATTCTCGCAGTAACAGATGTTGGCTCCCATAAGCTCTAATGTCTTCCAGTGCTGCAGACAGACGTGATAGGGCTGCTTTTGTTTACGCTCTGCTCGCTTGGCTTTCAGCACTCGTCAATATCATTTTGATGAGCATTTTTAGATAAAAAAGGTCTTAAAAGTCTCACTCTATTTGGTGAAACTCATGCAAACCTTATTTCACAGTGTACTGTCAACTAGTCGATTATTTCTACTATTAGTCAGTGCTTTGCTAATCACAGATAACGTGATTTTAGTTGTGCTTGTATATAAAAACAGAGGACATATTTTAGTTAATAAATTGCACCCCGATGCATGGTTTTAAATCTTTAAGTACAAGAATGTACATGTAAATAGAAGTGAAGTTGCATGGCAGTCTTGTAGGATGCTCATATTGAGTGGCAACACATTAATTTAATTTTATTTAAATTAAGAGTACGTTTACTATGTTAGGCTTACAACTGCAAAAAAATCCATTAGACTTTGTTACTTGCAGATTTTTGCTAATTTCTTAATATATCTGCTGTGCAAAAATAGTTTCAACAGTACATCAAATATTTTTTCAGCATTATGCATAATTGCAAGCAACTAAGCCAAAACAAACACTAAACTTAACCCTGTAGTAGCATGCAGTACATAATTACAATGCAACGGTTACCTTCTAACCAGTGTTGTGTAAAAGAATGACAATTATTTCATATTTACTTACTGTTATTAAACAACTGCAATAATTTATAAATTAAAAAAAGCAAATTAAATGATTTCTACAATGCAATTAATAACATTTGCTTTTACATGACGCTGCATCCATGCTGCTAAAATTCCAACATGATTGCAAGAGAAAATCTTAAATGTCTTAATTTTTTTTCCCCCTCTCAATTGAGTTTGATTCATCTCAAAGTACTTTGCCGCTTCCGCTCCCCTCTCTTCACCCAACACTTTCCTCTAGCTTTCCACTATCCCGTCTCATTAAAGGAAAAAAAGTAAAATAAAAACATAAAGATGCTTTACTGACATTGACAGAGCCATAAAGAACCCATGGACTCTTTCCACTGTACAAAAGGTTCTTCATAGTGAGAAAAAAAAAAAAACCTTGATCCTTCACACTAAGGAAAAAAGTAAAAAAAAAAAAAAAAAAAAAAAAAAATTGTTCACTGAAAGGTCATTTGGGGAACCCAAAATGTTTCTTGTATGGCATAAAGCTTTAGTTTAAAATCATGTCACTCAAAGTGTTCAAAGAGGGGGTTGAGCATGTCTTTATACACAAATTGAGTCGCTCCAACAATATTCAAGTTTTCAGTCATCAGACAGAACAAAAGAATGACCATTAGCCACGCTGTACCCTAAAAATCTCGCACAAGCAATTGAACTGACTTCAAACACACATTTCCGCCTCCAAAGTTCAAGGCCCGAGGTGAAGAACTAGCCTTATTTGTTTATTTGTTTGTTTAATTACGGAATTCGGGGACACATTTTCCTCAGCAACATACGATGGGCCTGACCTTCAAGCTCAATCAAACCTTTAAGCAGCGTAGCGTTTTTCTCTTTGGCTCTCCTGCCTGGCGCGGCGGTGAGTTATCTGGCTGAACGGGAGCTGTCCGCGGTGCTGACAGACTGCTACCTGTGTGGGGGGTCTTCATCTCGGCTACATTAGCCCATATGGCCTGAGTTAGCTTCTATTGAAGCCGTGGCCTAATTACGAGGAAGCGGGAGAATGTTTGCGAATGACGATTGGGCCTCGGCGTTTGTGCCTCATCCAGCCCCCGCGGTGACTCGCACCTGTTCCCGTCTTTAAAACCTCTCTTTCAGTTTAGCTTTTGGCCAACGCCACCAAATGACCTATCCAGGGGGCAATAACGCTTTTTCTGTTATGCCTGTCGTCAAGCCACAGTGTCAGCATCCAGTGGAACAGACGCAACTGTACCCCGGGCAGCAGACAGAGGGGTTTGTGCACACAGCTGCTCGGGTTTATAGCTTTTAAATGTACAAAACGCAAAGGAGCCGTTATATTTACTTCCTGGCACATCGTAATGCAGATACATCTGAAAAAAGAGAGGTAAATACTGGCATATTCCGCACATTGTTGTGCAGTAACTAACTAAAAGTACCAATGCCACCAACCTTAACAGTTTTTCACTAGAATGGTGTTCCAATAGTCCTAGCTTTTTCCAGCTAAACATTTTTGAAGTTTTTCTGTGACTGTACAGCTTTGCAGATAATCAAACACTCACTTAAAAGGCATCTCTTATTTATATCTTTAGGAAATTAGATTGTTTTAGCGAATCTGTTTATTCAGACAGATAGCAAGTCAATCAGTTTTTACAGTCTTGTTGCTCTACTTTGTAGCACAATATTTAAACGCTAATAATTTATCCTTCTGTAAATTACAATAAACAATATTTGATCTATTACACATTATATATCACCTCATATGTTACAACTGTAATGATAATGCAACGAAAATTTCTTGAAAAGCTGAATTTTAAATGTATAAATATTATAACAATATATTATTTTAAATTATATTATTAATAATAATAAATGTACAGAAACTCTTAAGTAATAAATTACTATATAATATGTTATATATTTTATAATTATGTATTATCTGGGAATTGAATACTTTGCTTTAAATATGGTTTGTCAACATAAATCAATAATAATAATAAATGCATATGCTATGCAATGGATATTAATGTTTTGATTTGTTTGTTTGTTAATCGGAGTCCTGATGCCCAGATTACTCACTTTGGATAAAACAAACTCTATACTGACTTCTAAAGTCACTTTTTGTCTATTTATTAATTTACGCATGTGTCATAATACTGCATTATCCTCTCAGGCTGAGGCATCTATCTCCAAATATGAATTTATGTGTGATTAATTGTCATTAATCTGATTAATTAACTGGCATATTAAGTAATTAATTCAATAACGTGTTTTAATTGTTTGACAGTGCCTTTAAAAATGTGCTGCTCCCTGTAGTTTCTCTTATAATAACTATATTTGCAAAAGAGTGAAGATAAACTACTTACAGCAATTCTGCATATCGTGACCTGGATGTTACAGCAGCAGTCGACTATGTAAAGTGTGTGTTGTCATGTCAATGTTTCTGTCAGGCGTTGTGATTCCAGGACGACTTCCTGTAAACACACTGAGAGATTTGTGTGCTTTGAGGTTCAGCTTGATTCAACATCATTTCCCACTGCTTTAGGACTTTGTTGCTGTCGGGAACGGAGCAGTAGGGGAGAGAGACATAGAGAGAGAGACAGAGAGAGAGAGACAGACGGAGGAAAAAGGGCTTCCCACTAACATGTTCATCAAAGGCCTTTTGGTTCTCTCGATCGCTTTATTTTTATTTGGTGTCAGCACTTCACAGTGAGCGTGGTATGGAAATGTGTTTGGCTGCCTGGAAAGCTGTCAGGAAACACACACAACTCAGTTGCACGGAGGTAATTTGACTGGGCTGATGTCTTTTCTCCTTTCTGGTCGCCTCATTATACAGAGAGAGAGCAAAATGGCAGCGCTCAGTGTTTTATCTGTCAGCATCTCTCCGTAATGCATTTTCATACCATGTGCATTAGTCGCTAACATCAAAGGAGCCGTGTAAGGGCCGTGGAGAGAGCGCACGGGCACCGGAGAACCAGACATCCTGTAAGGTGACAATTGAATCTCTTTGCTTGCGTGGCATGTCGACGTGCTGGGAGAATAGACTTCATTTGACTCGCTTGCTCTTGGGTAAATAGCGGCATGAAAAGAAGACCATAATATGACAGTTATGTGTGATAGTGAGAACGTGAGAGGAGGTTTTTCTTCACAAACAACGCTGCGCTCAAAACACGGCTGATCGGTGGAGAGCAAAGTAGACGTCAAAAGCGGGAGCGGAGAATACAAGTTATTCAGTAAAACACGTTTGTAAAGGAAGTCAGGATGTGAATAACCCCCCCCCCTCGATAAACCCATAACCTAAATGTAAAGATGGCAAAGCATAAAAAAAGAATAAATCAATAAATAAAATAAACCCCATGGAAAAGAATTTTAACAGCTAATAAAACAAGTCATTTAAATTTTTTAAACACTTTTTAGTAATTTATATAAATGTATAAAAATAAAATAAAATAAAATTAAAAATTAAAATTACAAAATTGTATTACCTGGTGAGTAATGTACAGCTTCGTCAAGAACATGATGTGTCAACCTAAAATAAAAAAATAAAGAAATAGTAGTACATTTGTTTTTAAGAAATCATTTAAAATGCATATTTGCACTTAATTAATGTATCAAACCATCAACCATAATATTAAATATTATCTATTACTATAAAATAAATATAGTATCTGAATATGATAAAAAAAAAAAAAAAAACATTCTGGACATCATAATTATGTTAAATAAATAAATAAATACATCTAGACCAAATTATCAATTCATCAACAAAATTATTACATTCTATTACTTAATTTTTGTTTTTAGTCAAAAAAGCAAAATGCTATAATGTATTTGAACAAGGCCTAAAAGCATTTGCCAAACTCTGGATTCATTATCATATTTAGGTAAATCAAAGCATTGAATGTTTTAAACAAATCTAGCAATTATAGTACGCAAAGCTCAAAGTATCAGTCAGCAGAATTTCGAAATATTGTCTGTCTTTGTTATTTCATCCAAAGTTTGAAATGCAGTATTGTATTTTAATTCGACACAAATACATTTGCCAAACTATTTGTTAGTATAAAACTTAAATCATTTCATTCATTTTTACTTTGGCTAGATGATCATATTTATACAAAAACATGTAGTACTTTTATTGCAATCAAAAAAGTATCATCATCTTGGATAGTTTGGGAATTTGTGTTGAGTTAATTAAATTGAAGTCTACAGTTGCATCGTAGCAGCACACACAGTTACTGCCCAGATGAATATACTGTACGCTTTCACATAATTGGAGCGTGTGTGTCTGCATCCAAAACATTTCCTGCTGCTAAGCATCAGCACATGCGGCATTCCTGCTGCATGCTGGGATCACAACAAAAGCTATTGATTGGCTGAAAGGAAGACATCTCCACAAAAGGGCCTCCTGTTGATGCCTTCCAGAGAAATACCGCAGAGAATATATAACCTTTCTCACTATCTTAAATGCTCCCATGTAACTCGACTCAGTCATTTGATTACGCAGGAAAAATACCAGCATCAGTCAATTGATGTGGAAAAACAAAACTGTCTCTATGAATCAAGTTCATATAACTGAACTGGGTCCATCTTAAGAGTTTGAAATATTTGCTCAAATATTTTTTTTTCCATTTATATTCTAATGATGAATGCTTTATTCAGAATGCATTAAACTGATCAAAAATTACACTTATGCTGTAATATACAGATTAGTGCTGTCAAACGAGTAATTGTGATTAATCACATCCAAAGTTGTTGTATTATGTATATATAAATGCACACACGTATGTATATATTTAAGAAAAATATGTTAAGTTATTAAAAATATTTATATATAAACATATACATTCAAATAGATGTAAATATTTTCTAAATATTTGCTAAATATGACTTTATATATATACATATCGTTTGACAGCAGTAGTATAAATAAAACCAATGTATAGATCATACATTATATATTTAGACATTTGAGATAGATTTATAATATTAAAAGTTTTTTATTTCATATAAATGTTGTGCTTTAAAATGCCCTGGAAAAATTATATAAATTCTATAGAATATCTATTTTTAGTATATTTACATCTATTTATTTATTGTAGTTTTGAATTGAATATTAAAATATTTTTAACTTAAAAGCATTAAAATATTTAAATATTTATGTAACTATTTAAATAAACCTGCAATATTGCATGGAAACAAAAAAGTTAATAAATATTAGGCTCGTAAGCTCTTTGTCATCTGAAATTTATATTCCCAAATCAAAGGTTTTAACCATTACAACTCCTAAGCCCCCTGACCTACAAAACATTTTATTTCAAATGATATATAGGAATATATATGATCATAGGAATGTAAATCTGACTGACACGCATCAGCGTTGAGAAGATGACGCGTTTCCACGGGAACCGGTGATGCTGTCCCCCGCAGCACACATGTGCGCAAACAATCGCTTACACGCAAACAGTGCCGCGGGCAAAGACGACCCATCTGGGCGAGGGTGTCGGGTCTCCGCATCTGTAGCTGCCCGATGAAGGTGAGAGAGAGGGGGAGGAGGGAGCTGAGAAAGAGGGACGCAAATTAAAGCTCACCGTGGGAAGCTTGAGCCCCTGGCACTTTTCTTATGCAACAGCTGCACCTTCACCAGCCTTCATCTCACATCCTGACATATACGTCCAGCCGGGCCGGCCCGTGCGCCAGAGACGGCCCGGGAAAGAGCGGGAGGTGGGGAGGGGGCCAGAGTCCCCGCCTTAAGCAAAACAGGTGTATGACATCCTGTTGCTGGTCTGCAGGGAGAACCGGGCCACGAGCCGCACATCCTACTGAGAGAACAGCCGAAAATAACAAAAGAAGGTTAGAGCCAAGGCTGACAGGCTCATTGATAATATTTTAGATAAAGCAGGTCTGAGAGTTGACTGCAAATTGCCTCTAATGTCTAATGGTGTGGGCTCTGGGCCACAGTCGCGAACAAAATGGAGCCATTATTTATTATTTCTCAGGGAGGGTGAGGGATTTGGCCCTTGCCAGAATTTTCCGGCCCCCGTGCCAGCTTCGGCCAGGTCCCCTCCGTGAGTCAGATCTCTAAGGGTCCCGCCTGCACGTTTAAAGACCTTACATGTATTGTTTGGGGTCAGACTGAGGTTGGTTATTTTAATGTACAGTCGGGACGGACTGACCTTGCGGTCTCCCAGCGGTAACATGCATGTTAAATGTATTTGTAAATAAACTATTATACATAAGGGTGAACGTCACAAAAAAGTACAGATTTCATTTTACCTTAATTTAACAAAAATGCATTAGAAACTTTAAAATATTCTAGAAAAACCCATTTATATTCGATCATATACATCTTTTTTTATTA
>JAUMHP010000062.1:16779494-16805130 GCA_032361065.1 Enteromius trimaculatus
CATATAGGTAATTCTCCAGAATCTATAATAAATCTATAATAAAATATGTTAAATGGATCTAATTATTGCACTCTCAAAATGCACAATTTAATGAACCAAAATAACTCAAAAAATGAGTGGAAGAATGTAGAACTTTGTGAATGATAGACATTCCAGTTCTGCTGAAATCTGCTGAGCTTTGTCTTTCAGAGCGGGCCTGCGGATTCTGTGTGGGCCTGGAAATAACAATAGCTATTGCTAAAGCAAGCACCACTAATAATAGTAGCAGAATAAAGATGGGATTCAAAAGAAAGACTTGGCACAGAAGCACAGATCCGTTCTGCTTCAAGTAGGTCTAGGTCACTTCAAGAAAACTTGTCCTCACTCCTGCGAAAAGACTGAAATACTCCCCCAATGTCTCTGATAAATATGTTTTTGTGCAATTTGTTGCTAAAATCTCCCTCTCTCTCTTCTCAGTCTAATCTCCTCATGTTCAGGTACCTCCGGGGGTCTGTTTAAAGCACAGGTGCGCTCTCTCAATCTCTCTCTCCCTCTGCGCCTGTGCATGAGGAGGTTTGTGTGTGTGTGAGTGTCCAGGTGCATCTGTGTGTGTATGTGTGTGTCCTGTGACCCATCCATATGGTCACCGGGGGTGATGAAGCTGCCCAGGTGCACCTTGCACACAGGGCCATGGCAACCGGGGGAGGGACGGCACTCCAAGAGACGTCTGTTTGCACAGAACACTCCATGACCTTGTTGTTTTCACAATTACTCATCTAGAGTGTGTGTGTGTGTGTGTGTGATGGTTGGTAAAAAGGAGCAAATTTCATCACTAGTGGACATGCTGAGTCTTTATGTATGCTTGTGTGTGTCGGTGAACCTCATGAAATCACAAATAAATTGCTCTTTTATTTAGTCTTAGTTTATTAAGAACACTGAAGTTATAAGTTAAATAAGAATTGTTCCGTGAACAGTTTATTTTAACACTCATTTTGCATTTTTGTAATCTTTATCATTCTAAGTGTTGACTGGGTTTTTAACTTCATTAAATGTTTTCTTATTAATCAAATTCTTATTAATCGATTACAGTATTAATCAATTTAAATAATTACATTAAAATGAAATAAATAAAATAATACATTTAAATTTAAACTTACTTTTAAATTTTTTTAAATGTGCAAAAAAAACCAGCAGGACTTAAGAAAAAATATGTTATTTTTTTGTATGCAATAAATCAATTATAAACAATACTACACCACATGAATATAATTGCATTAAAAATGCACTACTGTTCAAAACAACATTTTTTAAGAAATTAATATTTGTATTCAGCAAATGCATAATGCTACGAAACAATTATATTTTGTTTTTTGAACATTTAAATATGTCGTTTTCTGCAGTGTTAAGCAGCACAACTCAATGTCAATGTTGATTTTAAATGGAGATGTGTTCCTTGAGCAGCATATCAGTATATTAGCATGATTTCTGAAGGTTTAAGTGACACAGAATAATGGAGTAATGATGCTGAAAACTCAGCGTTGCATCATAGGAATAAATTGCATTTTAAATCATATTAAAATCAAAAACACTTATTTAAAAAAGTAGACATTTCACAATATTACTGTTCAAAAACATGAAAAAATCTAAATCTTTAGACTTGCACAAACAATGCTGGGAGAGCTTTTTGGTGTCACTGTAACTACAAAAACACATCAATAACAAGATCTCAGTTTAGGCTGGTCGTGGCCGATGGTCTTTCAATGAAATATGAAGCGATTACAGTGGCGTGTTCAGTGATCAGACTGCCAAACAACAGATTTTGAAGCAAAGCTTTCCATATAAATAAGAAAATTAACCACCTATCTACCTCACTCGGCTGCGTCTCAGTTTCTCATGTATTTTTCCATGCAACAACATGGATCTTTGACCTTTACAGAATGCCTCTATATGGAGTCCCTTCTCTCACTTTCTCTGGATTTATTGCCGTGTCTTTTCCATCCGCAGCTCTTTCTCACCAGTGTCGTCTGTCCTCTGGGTTTCCACCGCGACACAAGGCTGTCTGCTGGGAAGAGGAGAGTTCTGGGTCCTTTTCCCCCATCAGATTTGGGGTTCAGAGGTCACTGGCGCTCATTGCCCTGGGTCAGGAGCAGGAAGAGCAGGATCTAGAACTCCTGAGAGGTTAACGCCAGTCTAGAAAGGTCACCGGCAGGCTTTTCCTGCATGGAAGTTTTGATGTGCGGGTGCTGACAAGGATACGGAGGCCGAGGCTCGGCTCTTGCACCTCAAATGGGGTTCGGTGATACTTAATATTCCACCGAGACCCCATCAATATGCTTCACCCCCACTTTCCGGTTTCGTGTTGCATATTTAAGGTCAGATGCAATTTGATGTGGGGCGAATACAGTGCCGATAGATGGCTGGGAGAGAAAAAACAGAAAGAAAAAGAAAAAACAAGGTATTTCTACAGCAATGTTTTGATACGTCCGGTTCATAAATGTTTCATCCGAAGCGATTCGCTCATATCATGTGTGAGTATAGGGGTGCGTGCGAGTGTTTTATGTGGATATGTGTAAGAGAGAGAGTGTTGTCCGCGCTGGGAGGAGAAGATGCCCCAGATGTTGATATCGATGTTGTTTCTTTAGATTTATAGGAAGCTTCTCCCGTGGGTTTCCCTCAGGGTAAGAAATAGCTTTTTTTCGCCAACGCTTCAACTCCACACTTCAATTTAGCCTATTCTGACTGATATAGTTTTGAAGGGAACAACAGCGACTGAATGACCACTTCTACGGACTGAAAAAATATCACAAAGATTGATTTTATATCCCTTGGACTAACGCTAACGGCGGCCGGGCACATTGAAGCGCCAATTAAGGTGTGAAAGATGTTTAGTTGGAACGAAGTTTTGAAAACGTGTCATTTGAGTTTGAAGGCCGGCTGTAATGAGAAGGAAATATCTATCAGATGTCGGCGGACGTTGAAGCGTGAACAGGGAGAATGGGCCAGCGTTGGGAAAGAGGCCGTACTGTATATGGACCTGTCAGGCCTGTTCAGGCTCAGTGCCCTGATCGCTTCATGATGTGTACTGAAAAGACTCCATACGGCCCTACCGCTAATACCCAAGAGCCCCAGAAGCCGGTCTGGGGAGAATTATGGGACTTCCTGTAAAGCACAAGCGTCTTTAAAGGCAGATCGAGGTGCTCGTGTTAAAGAAGGGTTAAAGGGGGGCCGATATTACAGGTAATAAGGAGAAACCCCTCTGACAGAACTGACAGGCGGAGGCCGAATCCCACAGGCCTCTACTGTAGTAATCAGTGATGTGGAAATACAGGAAGCAGATATGTAGCTCACTGAGTACTGGGACAAAAACAAGACTGACAAAAATAGAAAGATAAAATGATGTACCTGACTATTATTTTGGGATAATCTGTTTAAGATGTGCTGAGGTATTACATTACGTTGGAAACCTTTCGTTATTAGTCTGACTGTTGAGTCTCACACACATAATAAATACAGTTCAAATGAATAGATTTACATGTTTTTTTACAAGTTACTGATTCAATGAACTGTTCAGTTAAACAGCAGATTCATTGTAAATATTATATATATTTTTTTCTGCCTGTTCACTTCTTTGTGAACTCCTCCATGCATCAGTGCAGTAGCCGAGCCATTATCTCCAAAGGTTTCGATGCTGAATTGTTGATATTTTTTTTTGTTCTCTGCAGGATGTTTCTGGATTCTCCTGCCTTTGTGTTCATGGAGTGAGGAGGGACACGAGCAGCAGGTGTGTAGGTGGGACGAGACAAACATTTATAACCTGAGCATCTCTCCGAGGAACCCTTCCTCTCTTCTCAGGCTTCTTTTTCCTTCTGTCTGAATCATAAAGATCTGGCTGGACGATCAGACAGCCTCTTCATGAGGTTATAAAGTCTTGTTATCCTGAGGCTGAACTGTCACCACTGTTGTTGTTGTGGTGGCAGCGGTGGCCGTTTTTCCTGTAGATCTTATTGGCTGCTCACAGGGGCCCATAAAGACGAGTGTGTTCTGCGTTTCATCTCCATAGCTGGCTTACGGGCTGATAGACTGTTGAAGAGAGAGAGAGAGAGAGAGAGAGAGAGAGAGATCCCCAGGCCACCTTCACTTTAATGTTGGTCTGAAGGGAGTGAGACAGCTATCAAATCTCTGATCAGAAAAGGAAATGATCAAGAAGACATTAGCTTAACCATTTGTCCACGGAGAATAAATGTTCTACTAAACCATTTGAAAAAAATCAATTATATATTGGTTATGCAATATCTGATTCATAAAAATCCATTATCACACTTAGGGTTTAGGGGTTTGTTCAGATGACTTACTTCAGTGCATAATTCATTATGCAATATTTTAACAAGCCTGTGGTTCAAACAACACTGCTTTAAATCTAATTCTAGATTGCAATTATAAATTAATAGAACATAATTTAATACAATATTGCTAATAAAATAATGTAAAACAACATAGGCAATATATTACATTATAATATATTATATTATGCATTGGACATTTTTGCCTATCATAATTGGAAATATAAATATTGCATTTGTTAAATATTTAAATTAGTATATATAAGTTATATTATATACACAATTGGACATTTTTATTGCAGTCTCCATAACTGGGATTTTATATTTAATTATTATATGTAAATTATATTTTTATTATATTATGCTAAATTATACATGCTTAATAAAGTCTTTTTTTATCATGAATTCCACATTTTTGTGCAAATTGCTAATCTTAATGCTAATATTGCAGCCTTCACATGTGTACTTTCGTCATTCATTTAAATCTGCTTCAATAAAACAACTATCTAATATCATAAATAATAAATATAAATAATAAACATTTTAGCCATCATTAATTGAAATGGCACTCAAAAGGTCACCCAAACCAAGGGAATTTTCCTAATCTTGCAGCACTCGAAATCCTAATTTCAGGTCTGTTTCCAGCTCTGGCTGATGGACAGCTGCTGAGGGCCAGGAAGCGAGGAAGAAGCAGCAGCAATTCGGGGAAATCTTCAATAAAACAGCGTAACTAACAGGCCGCACATTGAGCGCGTGATAAGAGGGACAGAGCGGCTCCCCGAACACGCTGCTGGCACGGCCAGACTCTGTTAGCACCCAAAGAAATAAATAAACAAATCAAGTCGCCGTCCTCAGTAATCCCCTAAATTCAAGCTTATTCATGTTGAATCTGGAAGAGAAAGAGTTCCGTTTGAACCCTCCCCCTCTCGTCAGTTCCAGTGTCAGCAGTTGTTGTTTTGCGACCGGACATCTTATGGCACACGCAGATATGCTGGGACATGAACAGCTTGTCCCACTAAAGCCTGTTTTGTCTTGTTCCACTCTTCCTCGTCCTCCAGTTTTGTGGCGTGTCAGAGCCAGCTGGCTTGAGCAGAAAGAAGAGGAGAAATAAGCTCCTTATTGCAGAGTCGTGGTATTTGCTTTCCGCCAGGGTTGAGGGTTCTCATTATACCATGTTCATGAGGCTACGAGTGCTAATTGGTCTTCCGCCGAACACAGAAAGAACTCACGAAAAATGTGACCGCAGGCGATATAACCTAATTAGGAAATTTGCCACTGTACGCCGGCCAGATCGGGCCTCGCTATTGTTCTGCGCAGATAAACAGGCGCGTTTTCCACTCTGCTTTGGAGGACGCCGCTTTATCTTCACTTTAAATTATCAGCAAATGGCAAAAGGTACAGTACATAAAAAGTGCTTTTAATGCATCGCTGGTATTTTTTAACAAACCACTTTTGAGGAGTTGGCCGAGGTTCTCCTCCATTTCCCTCTAGGCAAAACCCAGCCAATAAATTCTATAAAGGTCAGGCCAAAAATCCTTTAAGACCATCATTCCAGTTATTATAATTGGCTGATTTAGTATTACTTTCAGCACCTTCAGGCATTTCAACTTATTTCTCAAGTAATGTAATTATTTGTACAAGCTTTAACAACATGTACAATATGATAATATGATTCTTTGTCTAGGAACTACATTTTATTTTCCCCAAAACTGTAAATCTATAACAGAAATGTTGCATTATAAGGGAGACCGGGGCTAGTTGTCACAAGGGCTGAATGTCTGTAACTACAATATGAAGTTTAAGTCAAAATTGCAATAAAAAAAGTTGTATTTTACTGCAGGTAACAGATAAATGATTTATTATAGAGGAGACTGGAGCTAGTTCTCACAAATACTGCATATCTATAATTAGTTTGAGGCAAAAGTCTGATAATTACAAAAATAAATACTGTCAATAACCTGTCATAAATATTAATATTTAAAAAACAGAGAAATGTTTTATTGTATATAAACCTAGTTCAAAGCTGTCATAAATATACTACTGTTTAAGATGTTCTGGACAGCAGGGCTCCAAACATTATAGAAATTATATATTCAGTTATTAAAAAATATTATAATACAATTAGCATGTTATTAACAAGTTTAAATTATGTATTTAATATATAAATTATAATGCTTATATATTGTATAATATTTATGATTTGGGGCTCAATAAACTCATATTATTATCAGAAATATGTATATTGCTTAATTTGTGAAAAAAACTAAATAATATAATTTAATCTGAAGTAGAAATATTTTTTGAAATTATAAAGGTCTTTATTGTCACATGAATCAATTAAATGCATGCTGAATAGAAATATTATTCTAATTTTAAAAAATACTGAATTGGTAGCATATATGAAATAATTTTGGTTTGCATTTATTTTTTAGCTAACAATGGCGATTATAGAATACAAATGATTAAAAATAAATAAATAAACAAATGTCCAGATTGGATTTTAAGGATAAAAAATAAGCATTTTTCACCAAACTCCTGAAAAAAAAAAAACGCTGTAACTAATCAAGGACAGTTCTTTAATTTCTTATTGCTCCTCTGAAATTGTGTTAGATCTTCGAGATCAGCACAACTACAGTCCATCCATACTTCATCAGTTCACTACCGCACTTCAGTATTTCATAATTAACATCTGCTCGGTCTGACCCTGCTATCTGTCCACAGCGTCGCTCGTGTCGAGATTTCAGGCTAAGAAAGAGAAGGATATTGTCTGTTGTCTGGAAGCTTGCAGCGGGACTGTCTGTGATGGAAATAAAAGCCTCTCATTTATAATGCAGGTATCAGATGCACTGAAGGATATCATAGAGAGAGTGACATCGGACAGCCTGGGTCTTCATGGCCACGCTTGACTGGATCCTCCAAAGGGCCTCTCCTCTGTCCACTTCACTTTCTGTCCCCTCCGCTGTGGGCCTCAGGGGCCCCGGGGACCTCCAGGGAAGGGGTGGACGGACGGACGCAGACATTTGTGTGTGTGTGTGAGTGAAAGTCTAGCTCAGAGCTCAGGGCGTCTGGCAGGGCTGCAGTCTGCGTCGCATTCTGACAGAACAAGTGTTGCATGAGATGCGGCGAGGTGTCTCAGTGAGCCTGGAGCAGGTGTTGCTCATCGGCGACTGCACTGGAGCGAAGACCCTTGCGCATAAGACCACCGCAGCCAAACACCCGGGCCAGGACAGCTCACACACACGCACACACACACACTAATGATAATGGATTTGGGGTGAATAGGCAGCCAGATTCTAATGGATCAGAAGACAGCAGAGCACTGGGACGCTTACAGCTGCTGGTCAGGACAGAGGATGTTAAACACTCATTAACGTGCCGACATGCAAAGGCATTTAGGTTGTGTGTGTGATTATATGCAGGTGGCCATTAAGTGTTACTTTATTTTTTTATTTTATTTGAATTATATTTGATTATTTCTTTTCATAAGTATCCATTTTATTAAGTAAAATGCTATTATTTTTATTAATTTGTTCAATTTTATTTAATGCATCCAGGTTATTATACACTGAAATACACTCTTAAAAAATAAAGGTGCTTCAAAATGAACCTTTTAACATTTGGACGGTTAACATCTGAAGAAGCTTTCTGTTTCTGTGGTGAAACATGGTTCTTCAGATTATAAAAAGGTAAGAAAGAGATTATTCTTTGACTCGATGGTTCTTTGTGGAACCAAAAATGGTTCTTCTATTGCATCACTGTGTGTGAACAATTTAAGCAGCTTTATTTTTAATTGTGAGTGGCTTAAAAACGTTAAACAGCTCAAATTGCTTAAAAACTATTCAAGAAATTGCCAGTAAATTTCACAAAGATACATGGAAACAGCAAGTAGCACACTGAAGTATACATGGCATTTTGAAGTAGAAAAATTTAAAGTAGTATTTTTTTTAATTTAAAAAACCGTTTAATTTCCAAAAATATTTTTTTATATGTAGCATACTGAAACTAAAACTAGAAAAATATGTTACTTTAAATAAAATAAACATTAACTGAAAGAAAATAAAATATGAATAAAACTGTTTCCTTTTTTATTTTGTTTACTTTGAAACATTAATAAAAACTAATTTAAAAAATAACTATAAAAATTATAAAAACTAAAACTAAAATGAGTTTTTACTAAAAGTAAAATTAAAATAAAATATTAATAAAAAATACTGTACTAATAGTATCTTAATGATATGAAGAAAAAACCTGTAAAGGCATGAAATAATTATTAAAAATATAATTTTGTTCATTTAATATTAACATGCATGATGATGATAACTTGCATGTGTTTTATTGTGGGTTGCTCATCTGTAGGCATTGAGTAAAGCTCTGTGTAAGTGTCCTGGTCCAAATATCCATTGAAGAGTTAATGGCTGTCCTGCTGATTGGACAACAGAGAAACAAACAAACCCAGCCAAATCCAGCTCAGACCAGAGCCAAGGTTCACAGTGCTGCCCTCGACCCCGGAGCGAGCATCTGCCCGATCATACTGACCACACGCCTGCTTGTTTCACTGCTGTTTGCTTTTCAGATGATTTTGTTTTATAAAATGTAACTTTCACAAAAATCACAAAATTGCTGTTCAGCCTGGTAATCAAAATTAATCCTGGAATGTTTCTCATAAAACCTATAAAATCAAATGAGATGCAGTTTTACAGACATTTTAACAGCAAAAAAGTCCTTAATTAAAACTTCCTTAATTTCTTCTCATCTTTAGTAGACTGTAAACCTCCAAGAAAAAAGAAAAAAAAAAGATATAGTCAATGTGCTTCTCATAGATAGATAGATAGATGGATAGGCCATATCTAAAGATGAGACTTAAGACTAAAATACAAGGTCAAAATCTAATATTTAGCAAAAATATAATAATTTGGTAACGTTTTGAAATTTTAGCAAAGATTTGATTGATTGTCATTATATTAAATGTAAACATTCCAATGATTCAAAAGTTTGAAGCCTGTAAGATTTTTAAATACTATTGCAATTTGAAATTTTAATGCAATGTATTTCAAACCTGAAATTTCACCATCATTGCTCATTCCCACAATTTCCATCATTCTAATATTATGATTTGCAAACTTTTTATTATTATTATTATTATTATACAATCAATATTTTAAACAGTTAATATAAGCAGGGTTTTTAAAGATCTTTTTTAACATTATAAATGTATTTACTGTCACTTTTACTCAATTTAATGCATCCTTCCTGAATAAAACTGAAAAAAAAAAAAAAACAGCTCACAAACTTTAAAACAGCAGATAGCTACTGTCGGAAACTAACACCAGAGGGAACTGTGTGTAAATGCCAGTTAAATGTGCATCTGTATGAGCTTCACTGAACAGAAGGAACGCAAGGCATGTTTCATAGCAGCCATCAGTAGGTGAGCTAAGATATGCTAGATTAATAGCCGGCCTCTCTCTCTCTGTCCCTCTCTCACCTCCCGTGCCATTACGGCTCATTGTAGGACAGGAGAGGAATAATTGTGTGGCTGGGTGACAGGCCATCTATCCACGCAGACTCATGCCGTTTCCTTCAGGAGTGCTGCCCACTAATAGGAACATGCCCTGGAACTCAAGCTGGAAAATACACCTCATTCCCGCACGCTTGTTTTTTAGGCCGCTGAGGATCCTCCGTCATCAATATGAATCTGAGTCGGAGAGGGCTTTTCCTTCTTTATCCGTTACTGCGAGCGCCGGCAGCCTGATGGATCTCTGCCATCACTTCTGAATGATGTTTGCCTTTCATTTCTATTTCTTCATCTCTCTTTCTCGGCTCCGTCTCCATCTTTCTTCTGCCGCTGCTTGGGCTGTTCTGAGCCGCAAAAAAGAAAGACATCTTTGAAATCGTCCATGGAAATGTGCAGTTTTGGGGGTCACTCATCTGCAGATGAAATGACTGTATTACACAGGCCCGCTGTCAGCCGTGAATCAAATCAGCCAACTGATACACATGATTCTACAGGTCACTGAAGAATATTTTACACAGAGAGTACATCAAATACTAGCTTTTTTTGTTTTTGTTTTTACTGCATGCCAATAAGATAACGTGCCTTGGGATTATGTGAAATAACAGGAAGTTACATATTAATTTAAACTGTTCGCATAAAAGACACCAAAAAATTGTACTAAGTGTCCAAACAATATTGATTTTAATTAAAAAAAGATAATAATTTTTATATATATATATTTTTTTTAAAAACAAATAAACAATTATTAGACTAACCAAATACACTTTGTGTGAATATTGAATATAACATTATTATTAAAATTTATCATTATGCATATTTGGACTTATATAATAACTATTTTGAGAAAAAAAAATAGAAAAAAGTAAAAATGTATATATGAAATATAAAATACACAGAGAGAGATCAATTATAAATATTATACATTAATATTACATGCATTTAAAAATTAAAGAAGCCAATTAAATAATCAAAACCAAATTTTAAATAAATGTATTTAGAAAATACCAGTGCTGTTTTAGTGTCATTGTGACACTATTATAGTTTATATTAATCTATTTTTAACTAATATTAAAATGAAAAGCTTTTAATTTTAATATTTTGTGTTCATTAAAAGTTTAGCCTTTTCTGTTTTTTTTTTATTTTTAATAATATTATTATTATTAAAAAAATGCTTCAATTAATTTTGGGTATTTTTATTATTCATATTATTATATTTATATTATAATGCCATTTTTATTTCCATTTTTGTTTTAGTTAATTTAAATGAGTTAATGCATATTATTCTTGTTATTATTCAACCCTGATTCTGTCTGAAACTGCAGATATGTGCAAGTAAGGTAAACACTGCATAAAAAAATTAAATAATGCATGTAATTTCTGCATCAAATAGGCTGGTTGGACTGACAAATCTCACATCAGACTCACATCCCTGATTGAAACAATGCTGCTTGTGATGCAACTGCAAAAATAAATGCAATATGGCAGTTTAGTACTTATCAGTACTTCTAGGCCTTTACTAGTTGTTGAAAGAGGGAATGTGGATCCAGATAGCAGAGTGATTTGTCTGTGGTTCCAGGATCCTCCACACTCTCAGTCCTCGGCCTAATTTAGCTGTAAAGAGAAGAGCAAACACATACATTTCTCTTCTTGGAAAGAGCAAGAGCTCGCTCATGCTCTCCTCTGGGTTCACAGAAAGGGATGAAGAGGGAAGGAGGGGAAATAATAACGCGCTAGCCGCAGGTGGAGAGAGCGCAATCCCGCGGGAATCTCAGCGGTGACAAGCAACGTTGCCGGGAATGGCTGGCTTGCTGGAACTTTTCTCTCTAATAGACACAAATGGGCTCGCTTCCCCGCGCTTTTATGAGGCGTTTTATCTTGCGTTGGGAAGGGCCCGGATCCGCCGTGACAGACTCTATTGGAATCTTTGGGAGCACTTAGGTTGGTAACACTAAGAAAAAGAGTTTTCTGCATTCCTCTGTGAAACCTCTTGACATTGACGGTGTGCAAATTTCCCCCCATGATGCTTTCTAGCAAAGACGTGCTCGTGTCTGCATTTCTGATTGTACTGTGTTTGGATGAAGACAGATGCGACGGTTCAGTCCGGGGGGATCAAACAGTTTTAGCTTGGACTGGATTTCTACTGCAAAGATACCAAAACCGACACGGGACCGTCTTTCAGAAACCTTGCTCTTGTTTGCTGATGATGCAAAGTGCTGTCTGATATGTGTGTGTGTGTGCTGTCTTCAGGGAGAGCTTGATGTCGTCTGGATTGGTGTATCAGATATAGTTCTCTTCTGGACACTCTGAATTGCTTTTTATTTATTTTCAGAACTGCAAGTTAATGCTAAAGATCAGATCTGGTTCTGCTTTGCAGATCTTTGTGATATGCTGTAAATAAAGTTTTTAAAACTTTATTTTGTCATCTGAGACACAGTGATGTCCCACACAGCAGAAAATGTTGAAGAATTGCTGGTGAAAAGGCAGAATGGGATTCATTCATAATGCATGTGTGTGTAAATCACACAGGACACATTAAAGAAACAAAATAAGCTAAGAACGGTGTTTGTGCACTGAAGGACCAAAAGCGATTCAGAATTCATCTTAACTCAATGAAGTGTCATTTCTAGAATTTCTAGAAAAGAAGAAAATGACAAGAAGATGTCTCCAGTAAAAACTGTACTGAATTTATAATATTAATGGGTAGTAAAGGTTTATATTTCAAATAAATGTTCTTTTTAATTCAGCAAACTATCCTGAAAAAAGTATCAGCTTTCACAAAAAGTAAGCAGCACAACTATTGCAACATTTATAAAAACGTAGAAATGTTTCTTGAGAAGCGAGTCTAAATGATTTCTGAAGGATCATGATGCTGAAAATTCAGCTTTGATCAAATAAATATGGATTTAATGAGCATGAGAAGACTTCTTTCAAAAACAGCTTTAAAAAGTCCAATCAACTCCAGACATTTGAATTATAATGTATACATATATATATATATATATATATATTTATGTACCAGAATTTCCCTGATTTATATAATCCTGTTAATGTCAAATCTCAATTAACTTCCTAGCGTTTAGTTCTGCCCAAATTTACTTTAAATTCACACTGATGAATTAAAAAAAGAGAATTTTCTTATATAATATAGTAAAATTTTGCACAGCCCTTTTTATAAACCGCTTGATTGTATTGTTTTGTTTTCAATGCAAACACCTGGACAGTTCAAACGGACTCTTCTTCAGTTCTTGTTATGTTTTGCTTGCACGACTTGTGTACAGCTGAGGCTTGAAGAATTACAACTCTATGCAGCAAGTCTCTCTTGAATGACAGGGATTTGTGTGTGTGTGTGAGTGTGTTGTGTGTGGGGGGGTTCGGACAGGCCTGCACTCTTGCTGTCACTGGCCCTTAGCCATAAGCAAGGCCAGCCGTCAGCCAAACTAACTGAGGTAAACAATCAGACTTTACCATGTGGAACACAAGGAGAGCTGTCTGTGTGTGTGTGTGTGTGTGTTTAGGCGGGGTGCTGTTATTGGATTTTATGGCCTTGTCGCCTTTACTTCCATAAGGGCAGGGCAATTTTTAACCTGGTCACAGTCTTGCCATCTATTTTAATTGACCTCTCAACACTCTGATATTACTGGCCGACCTCAGTAACATCAAGAGCTCAGCAGAACCGCTGCTACGCCACATGTAAACCGATGAAAAGAACACATCAATCTGACATGCTTCAGACTGTTTCACGAGGAGGCTCATTAAAAGCAATTACATTATTTTTGTATTAAGCACATTTCTTCACATTTATCAGTAATACAGTTTATAATATTATAATTAAATATACAGTGCATTATAAAGTTATAATAAATGAAAACATTATGATTACAATATTTATTGTTTTAATTGTAAAATATTTATTTACTGCATTATTGCAACTATTATTATTATTCACATTATTAAAAAAATTATTATTTGATTTTGAGCTTAAACATAACTATTTTTTTTGAGACACACCATATGTTTCATAAATCATAAAAAAGTATTAAAGGCACAATATGTAAGTTTATGCCACTAGAGGTCGTATTTTTAAAACAATAACAGAGACGAAGTTCGATTGACGGAGCATTGAACACTGGGATATGTCGTTTTCACAAATCATGTTCATGGAAGAAAAGCTCATTTATATCCGTTTCATCACCTAACCACCTGCACATGACTATTACTTGCACAATGAATAATATATATTTGCTTACCCGTCTACTAAAAAACACACGAGAACAAGTCTCTGTCCAAGGTTTTCCCTTTTTTTATTTGTTTCAATACCTTCTTGCCTCAGTTTGTATACATCCACATTTTTTGGGATTGTGGAGAGTGTAATCATGATCCATGATATGAAAATGCACAAAAAATAACGAATAAATTCTCCAAAATGCTCCATATCAGAGAAAGCAGTAATTTAACTTGCTTTTGTGAATCTCTGGTCAGTATAAAGCTCTGACAGACAGACTGCAGAGCTCATGGAGGACAGAGGTCAAGAGCTCAATCAGTTTGACTGGCAAAGCCTTGACAAAGACCCTCTCCAACAGCTGAGAGAGAGAGAGAGAGAGAGAGGTAGAGAAAGACAGGGCGTCCAGGCCTGAAGTCCATCAGTCAGGCAGGCAGTGAAGCACCTCTTCAATCAACCTCCATTTACCAGGCCAGATCAAGTGTTCTGCTCTGCCTCCGTCCTCACGGTCTGACAACACAGCTGCCATTTATCCAGAACCACCAGACCACACAGACACACACTGCTTTCTGTGTTTTATAAAGATATTCCATATGTGTAATGATTTTAATACTGTACAAACTCTATTTTCTATCCCCTTACCCTAAACGTTCTGCATTTTTTGATCTTCAGAAAAACTCACCTATGTGTGATTCATAAGCTCATTTACTCATGGTAACCAAAAAATGTCCCCACAAGGACAAAAATTATTGGTGTTACTAAACTTGGGGACATTTGGTACCTTAGAAACTAATTTAGAATAGAAACCACCTAATATAGTAACCAGTGTTGTTACGGTTAACTATTAGCTAAAAAGATTTTTTTATTATTATTAAATGAAATATTAGTTGAAACTATTAATAATTTTTTTTAATTAGGATGATAAATGTTGCCTTGGGAACTGAAAAAAAATACTCGTTATTAAACCAGAAACTGAAATAAAAGTAAATTAATGGAATAAATATTTAATTCTAAACATAAAAAGCATAAGTGTAAATATAAAAAAAAAAAGCTAATTAAAAATATTATACTAGGACAGTCAAAACAATTAATCGCGATTGATCATATCCAAAATTAAAGTTGGTGTTTAAAATATGTGTTCTGTATATATGCATATTAATAAATACACATAAATGTACTGTATGAATACATTTAAGAAATATGTGTGTGTGTGTGTTAGAGCTGTCAAAAGATAATTGTGATCGCATCCAAAATAAAAGTTTTGGTTTACATAATAAAATGTATAATGTACAGTATAAATAAATACATATATATATATATATATACACACACAAACACACATACATACAAGTGAGTGCATGTATACAGTATATTAAAATATATATATATTTATATATAAAATATAGGAATAAAAACTTAATTTTATTTTTTAATATATACTGTATGTGTGTGTATTTATATATGCATTATAAATATACACCGCACACATACATAATGTAAACAAAACCTAATTTTGGATGCAATTAATCATTTGACAGTTGTAATGTGTGTGTGTGTATTTGTATATACAGTACATATAAATAGAGTACAAACACATTTTATATAAACATTTTGCAAACTTGAATACGATTAATTGCAATTAATCGATTGACAGCCCTAAATACCATAAATAATTGGGGAGAAAAAATAGTTTACTGGTTTAATGTTTTTTTCAGAGAATGTATAAATCTGGCAGCGATGCACTGGTGCATGTGTTATATCCATATATCCCATTAAACATCAGCTGACACCAGGTCAGAGTCGAAGCGCTTCAGAACAGACTCTTTGAAGTGTGTTCAGCGCTGTACTCAACAAGCTACGTCGACGCAGATGCTGTGAGAAGGCCTTTTCCTTACACGCGGGATGAAAACAAGGCTGTCTGGTCTTGGCTTCTGTCAGGAAAGTTTTGCCAACTCCACAAACTCTCCTCAAAGGCAGCTTGACAAAGGAAGCACAAACACACTCAAAGACACCTGAGTTCCACCCCCAGACAATGAATTCAGAGATTTCTCCTTCATTCTGGGGGAAAAAAAAGAGAGGTAGCGACATCAAATATTCATTCTGAGGGCATAAGAAACTGTAAATTATACATACTTCTTCTGTGTATTTAAAAATATGCCACGATATGATTAGCATTGATATTTGGGTACAAATGACAAGCGGGTCTCCGATTCGCGGTGGCGTCTGGGCCTGAGACTCTGTTCTTTTGGGTTCCCCCTCTAGCACATTGTCATTGGCGTGTCTCATTAATGTTTAAAGCCGAGCCGCTTTTAATTGTCAGGCCTCTGACAGGTTGATGGGAATGAGGTGGAAATTAACTTTCCGCTGCCATGCATAATGTAATTTGGGAGGCCGTCACCGGTGCGCTGGAAGATTGAGATGGCCCTGGACGTCAGCGCTTCAAGTTATTATTTAAGCTTTATTTTAAGTCCTTGCAAACTGCGGATCTAGGTCATGAGTGACAGGTAGATCTCAAAAGTGTCGTGCAAAAGGTCTGGATGAAACTTTTTGATTAGTACTGAGAGGCATGCGTAAAAACGAAGGAAATCAATAAAGAAATGCTGTAAATTTAGCCTAATTAGCAACATAATGAGACTTTTTTTTTTTGAAGTAAAAGGTGACCTCAAACCATCCATTCATTCATTATTTACACATAATTTTTCTGTTATTGTGCGAGACTTCCATTTAGCAGCTAGAAATAAATAACTATAGTAGAGGAAAACGAAGTGCAATAAATGGTAAAACTATTTGCGCTACAAACCAATGTGTTTATAATTACAGCAATACATTACAGTATAATATAATAAAACTTGTTTGCAGTATCATAGAGCATAAGGAGCTGTTTAGTACAGCTAAAAATAACTGGAAACAGATGTACACCTCACACACTCCACAGGTGCAAAGGAAGAATGCCACAATTGTATTATTAAAATAAATATGAGAATAATATAATGAAGGAAAATTAAATGATAAACATGTATTTATTTATAAATGTTTGTTCAGCCATTAGTTGTCTTGGTAAATTACTATTAAATTACGATTAATTTAAACTAGGGCAGGACGATTTGGGAAAAATGTGCGATTGCGATTATTAAGGTCAAAATTGCGATTTGCGATTGATATATAAGTGGTTTGACTCAACTTGCTTGTTATCAAGGAAAATGCACACACAGATTACTAATAATGCTGAAATCTGTATTTCTGTATACAGTGCAATCAAAGCACATGGCACACAGTGTTCGGAGAAGAATGCTGGGAAATATGACGGAAAGATGCTTGTCTATAGCCTGCTGCAGTACCAGCTGCGTGCGACAAACGCTGCCAGTATGAAAGCACAGTCGTTGCATGCTGCATGCAGTAAAACCTGCGTGTTTAGCGTGCCGCTTAATTAGCGTAAATCGCGCTGAAGGATGTCTAATTGCATCCTTGCGTTGACTTAACATGTAAATCACTCACGCTTAACGCTGGTGTGAACGCAAGAATTAATGTCTTGTTACGTCCTTTAATGCATTTGTTTATTTAATATAATCACAACATTTACGGTAATGTAACCGCATAGGCTGAAATCACAATTGCGATATGATTAATCGTGCAGCACTAATTTAAACACACTGGTTCATTCAGGAATGAAACAAATATGAGCGAGTCATTGAATCATTCACTTAAACGATTCAATCAGGAAGGGCACGCTAACTTAATGAATGTTGATAATAGACGCTTAACATTTATTCTGCGCTGCCTTCTTCAGAATCCAAGAACAAACGGATAAATCAACTGCAAATATTAACTCTAAAAAGTACGTTTCTCACTATTAACTTCTTGTGTGTTAAAAATATAATGTATGAAAGAAATATGGCACCCATCTGGTAATGTACAGATAATTCACTCAGTCTAGTAAGAAACAAAACATTTTGGCTGCAATTATTTGATTTAAAATGCTGTAAAAACTGCAAGTGAAATTTTTTGAAAGTGTATTTTATTTTAATTGCATTTGCCAGACAAGATTACTGATTCAGCGTTACGATCAACCTGTTTGCCAATGGACAAATAACTGCTTAATATTTGTTTATGGAAAAGTGAGTTTTTATTTCCCTAGTATTTTAGATGACAGAAAGTTCAAAATTATAAATTAATTTACTGGCACTTAATTAATTAATTTAATGCATTCCTGTGGAATTAAAGTTATAACAAGAAAACGTTTAACTAAAACAACTAACTAGGTCAAGAGAAGTAGTCTCACACCTGCAGGGTAATAAACCCTTCAAAAGTAACGGTAGTTATCTGGTCAAGGTTTAAGACTCAAACTCCCACTGAGGGTCTCTCTCTCTCTCTCTCTATGTGACGTGTTACCCTTGGTCGTGTTCATTTTAGCATCAAAGCCGTACCCCACATGCACGCCTGCGGCTCGCTCTGTCTTCCCCCTCCCCCCGCTGATGCTGTCTGACTCGTCTGCATTCTCCTGTTTATGAATGATTAATAGATGACAGATCTGTTTTATAGGCACATCATGGGCTGAGCTTTCACAGTGTCACTTTTGACATCGATGCCACAGGGAGGAGAATCGGCCCAGCTATCTTTCTCTCTCTCTCCCTCTGTCTCTTTCTCCCTCTTTTCTTTTTTTTCCCACAGCTGTGTGACAGTTTAAAGATAAATCATTGAAAGCAATGTCGTTTGCTTCTCAAAACTACATCTCTCATGTCTGAAGACCCACCAGACAAAGTCGTGACAGAGGAACATGCCGTTTTAGGTGCGACACGGGTCAGATTAGGATATTAAAAAAGGAGGAATTCATACAAAAATTAAAACTCTGTCATTATTTACTTGTGGCTTTCAAACACTTTTGCTGTTTTTCCAGACAAAAGGAGAAATTATAGAGAGTATTACTGCAGCTGTTTTCCATTCAGTGTCAATTCAAATCCACAAAAAACATCTTTAAAGTACGTTAACTTAACTAAAGTTTGGCACAAGTCAAATTCTTACAAAATTTCCTCTTAATGCTTACAAAATAATTTTAAAGCCATATTATGAAGAAAATAAACATTGTTCATATTCAACTTTAGTACATTTAATCACCACAGTGAAAAATAAATTAAAAAAAATAATGAAAAAATAAAAAATAAAAGTGACAGTGTCATTGTAAATATATATTTTTTTTCCATAAAATACCTAAGGAGTTTATATTGCATCAAATAAATACATTTTAACTACGAAATTTAACAAAGAAACTTAAACTTTTTAAATATAAATACATTTATAGATTTAAGGAAAGAAATCTCATTTAAATTTAGATTTGAAAAGTTTGAGGTAATCTGTGAGAATATTACTTTGTATGGTTTATTATTTATTTGTTTGTTTATTCAAGATGACTTATTTTATTTTCCCACCAAACATCCAATGCATGCAGTATTTTATTAACCAAAGCTTGAGTAAAGTTGCAAATATAGAAATAAATAGAAATATATTTTTTATTCTATGAATGTGTGTGTGTGTGTATATATATATATATATATTTATTTATTTATTTTTAATCCTTCATATGTTTTCTGTGAACATCCTACATCATATAAGGTATTTATTTATTCATATTTATTTAATTTTCAATTAAATAAATTTAATATTTTTTAGAAACACCATTTAATTGTGGTTTTATTCTTACCTTTAAAAAGTAAATACATTAAAAAAACTATTTCTTATTTATCAAATCCTCCATATGTTACGCAGAACTCCATGCTAGGATTTAAATTATATATATTATTTATATATTATTTATTTATTTATTTTTGGTCAAATCCTCAGTATGTTGTCACATCAAAATATTGCATCACTTGTGTTCTGTCATTTTAACATACTTTAACATACAGTGCATGCAATGTTCGATTAACTGCAGGCTGTGAAGAACTGCATGCTGGGATTGTTGCAAGCCCATTTTTTTTCTCCATCCTCGCATGTCACAAAGTTGACATTAATTAGTAATGCAAAGTGAAAGTAAAGGACAACGACAAAGCAATTAGACACAGCCGCTCTCGAACATGCAAAAGCAGCGAAACAAGTGTTTTGATTGAAGGAGCTACATAAGCATGGCCGCATGTGACAGCGCAGCCTTGATGTGTTCACATACCATAATGGCACCGAGTCGAACGCCACAGACGCTTCATTAGAGGGCCACCCTTCTGAACGTCTCCTAAAGTTACAGCAGTGAAGGGTGCATCATGTCTCGGAGATGTTTTTAATCTCTTTGTTTTTGAGATGAAGTGAATTTGGCAGACCAGGCTATCGGAACATTGCCTCTCTAAGTTGCAGTTAGGCTGTCGGCCCCCGCGGGACCTCGCCGTGGCACTGACAGATAATTGCTAATTGTTAGAGGCGCAACCTGGCACAATAACGACTCCACACACGACCCTTCTGACGAGTTTTGCTGCCTCTTTCATACTTGCTCTAAGATAGCACGACCATAATAAGGCCAGATTTGCGGAAGCCGCTTGTATCGTTTGTCCTTTCAGATGTTATTAAAACATGAGATTCTGGGCCCTGATATATTTTTAACTGTGTTAATGCATTTTTGGCTTGTCACCCTCTGACAGCGCCGCCATAGTCTGCGCCGAGCCACCAGGGAAATTTACATGCATTTGAATTTGCACTGCCAAGCCCTGCCATCTCCCCCTGACAGCCTATTTAGCTGGGTGATAAGTTAATCTGGGTCTAGCTCACAGGGTGCTCCTCTCGGTCCACAATCTTCTGTGGGAATCACGATGAACTCCCGCTGATCCACAACCGGCAGCCAGACCTCAAATAGACTGCTACAGTACATACAAACAACAAAAAAGAACAAGAGTGAGAGGAATTGTGTTCATGTAGAAGCGTCCGCTGGGATTCTGACGTAAAGACGTGACCGGTTGGAAATTTAAGGGGGGCGGGACACATGGATTTGGACACTTTTCTTACTGGGAGTTTATATATATATATATATATATTTATTTATTTATTTATTTATATTTGCGAAGATGCTCTAAAACTCACTGCAGACAAATTTCCCCAAAATGTAGTCCACGATAAATGTAAATCTATGAAAGTATGATCTTACAAAATGTACAATTTTTGTGTGTGTGTGTGTATTAGTGCTGTCAAATGATTAATCGTGATTATTCGCATCCAAACTAAATGTTTTCCTTTACATAGAATATTTTTGTATACTGAATATATTTATTTATATTTATATTATATTTATTTATATTAAGTTTACATATTATATGTATTTATGGAAAATATAAAATAAAAGAAACATCTGTAAATGCTTTCAAAATAAACACACTTTACAAACATATTATGTTAATATTGTTTTATCTATATATACACACACAAAATTTTAAAATTATTTGCACAAAAAGGTAAAAACATTGTAGTTCTGTATTTATTTTTATTAATTAACTAAATTACCAGTTTACAATAAATATTAATATGATACTTTACTATATACTATGCCATTGTTGTTTTACCCTTACAAAAATAGATTAATTTATATATATATATATATATATATTTTTTTTTTTGGATCACTGTTTAATACTAAATTGCCATAGTTCACAATGAATATTTGTAGAGATTTATTTATTTTTTTCTCTCTAGACAATGTACATTTTTGCAAGTGTTTGCATTTCTAGTTTATAATGGGCAGTTTAAAAAAATTAAAAAATAAAGTCATATTAACAATTAAAGAAAAGCACTCAGTGTACACCCTTGTCTTGACTTGTACCTGAGAAAAAAAGTGGCTGCACATTAGAACCACAACAACATCCAGGAGTGACTCTGAAAGTGCGTCTCTGTTGGGTTTGGGGTTTCAGAGGTTAAATCAGATTGACACTGAAAGTTTAAAACACTGTTCACATTCCCACGACCCGATCCGACAGAATGCACACTTTCTGCCACAGATCAGGTGGCACCACCCATCCAGAGTTAGACATTACAGATAACATCGGATTGTGTCCAAAAAGAGGTGGACAAAAAAAACTTTTAAGAAAAAATAAAGGAAGAAATTGCGGGATGGTGTGTCTGGAGGTGTTGAACTGAGTGGTCCCAGAGGGACCAAGTGACCCAAAAAGTCTAGGGTCAAAGGTGAAACTCACGAGAAAGTGACCTCTAGGGTCAGATGTGTACCTTACGCAGCAAATTTAAAGCAGACCTCAATGGCGAGACGCAACCTGAGACGCTTGTCCAGTCAGCAGCAGCACCTCAGCGAGGTTAGGAGAGAAACATCTCTCTTTCTGAACGGCGTCGGGGCGCACAGATGCGTTTTGTGAGGTTAACCAAACACAGACTCACTGTTGTGTTTTTCAGAGCTTGTCAGTCGTGCGGAAGCCGCGCAACGGCGAGTTCTTCTTCCATAAATGTCGGCGAGATGCCGGATAGGCAGCAACCCTCATGAGAGGCAGCATTTCATCTTTCCTGGAGTTGAAGTAGAATTTGGTTTGGCTGGCAGCGAGCGCGTGTGGGGGGAGCCACTCTTGCCGGGGCCGTTTAACACTCCACTGCCCCGGTGAGAAAGACAAGCACATGAAAAGAAATCAATTAGAAGTAACAAGCAAGGCCTTAAACACGGAGTCCTCCGCACAGGCCAGTGAAGAGGAAAAGCAGAGCGAGCGATGAAACAAAAACTGCTCGTGTAGCTTTACGCTCAGCTTCTCTCCGCTTCACACGTGCCCTATTTACAGCGGATTTTTACCTTGCTTCTAAATTTGGGGCTATAGTAAAACTATGCAATGCTCAGCAACATGTCCTGGGACAAGTTATGTGTTCATTATATTTCTATTAATATCAACCACAAATACAGCGCTGCTGCAAAGTAATCCCAATAATATGGTCATTAACTAACTTATGCAGTTTGCTTACCTTTTTACAGTCAAACAAAAAATGTATCAGCCACCATATATATATATATATATTTTTTTTACTAGTGGACACTATAGTTTGTGTATATAAATGTGAATAGCACAATAAAGTAATCTGTGACATTTTGTACCAAATCAATTTTCATACAGTGGATGAGTAAAATTGACAAATAGTTTGAACTGAAGTGTTTTTTTTTTCATGTTTTATTACCATTTTCTAAACAATAGCACATAAACTGTGATAATGTGAGGCATTTTGAAGGTGTCTCAATGCATTTTGGTTTGGCTGTAGCCAATTTACTAACTATTTCTGCAGTGTGACAAATTTTCCAAAATGTATTAATCTATTTTAAACTCTCAAATGATAGATATCAGTTCAAAAAAGTGAATTTCAATAATTACACACGCAAACAAATTAAAATAAATAAAACAAAACATTTTTGGACACATATTGTGTTATTTGAATTATTAATTACTATTAATTATTTAATTAATATTCTGTTCATCATAGGGGGAAAATGTTCTCTTCTGCTCACCAAGGCTGCAATTATTTGATTAAAAAACTACATTAAAAACAGTAATACTGTAATATATGATTACAATCTAAAAATAACGGTTCGCATAATTTATTTTAATATATTTTCAATATTTTTAAAAAATATATTTAAGATATTTAAAATGACTAAACTCAAATTTTCAGACATATTAGCATTCAGTTTTCATTGTCACATGATCCTTTAGAAATCATATTAATATTCTGATTTGCTTCTCAATATACATTATTATTATCCATGTTGATTCTTCAGAGAACAAAAAGTTCAAAAGAACAGTATGTTTTTGAAATAGAAATTACAGAAATTTTTTCTGACAGACCATAAACTTTTTAACGGTAGGCATGTGGTGACAAATCTCTCACTTTTATCTCAATATCGTCTAAAGCCATGCTCAGTGTTTATTTCCACATGAATATTCAATAAACAAATTGCTCAAACATATCAGCAACATACTCTTAAAATAGAATATTTTCCTGGTTTGTTGTACCCTAGACACTTAAAGATTATGACAAAACATAAAAGCAGGTCCCAGGACAGATAAATGCAGATAATAATGTCCTTCCAGCACAGGACACTACACTGACTCCTATAGTACAGGTATATAGGATTTGTCAGCATACAGCGCAGTTAACCGCAGGACATATAGAGCCCACTGCATCTGTCTCCACAGTTCCCAAAGTAATCGCTGTTGTTTGACACGGGTCACTTCCCTTCTCACACGTATGTAGTGCATAATTGCATATTAATTAAGCTGGACTCGGGGCCAGCTCTCACAGGGCACATGACAGCGAGCCCGTCCCTCTCTCAGGGTCTGACAGATCCCCAGACACTTGTTGAGGGGGAGCAGAGGTTCTGAACCAGCTGTCCTGGACAGAGTCCCGTCGGATGCATCGCCCCCACAGAGAGTAAAGGACACAGTCTCCTCAGGAACATGACACGGAGATAATACAGCACTGCAAGGTGAAAGGGAAGCCTTTTGTAATTGTGGCAGTGAGGGGGCGGGACCTGTATGATGATTTCATAGCCTGAAACCAGTCATTTTTGAAAATGCAAATTGATCTGGATTGGGGGTGTTTTTTAATGTTGGCAGGATTGTGGTGGTCAGCAGCTCAAGAATTTATAGGTTATGAGAAAACAAGAAATTTAGGGATTCACCTAATAACACATTTGCATTCAATAGATTTTTTTTTTTTTTTTTTTTTTTAATTTATCAGCTTTTTTTTCTTTGTTTTATAGTTTAATCGCGTAAACTGAGTTTGAGAGACTCAGTGTAGCTCATTTTTATTTTCATCTGCTGACAAACACATTACAGCTGTGTCACTGTGACCTAGAAAGGCAAATCATTGTTTTGTGTTGGAATAAATGTAATTAATTAAGTTGTTTTGAGCGTGTAATAATGGGGGTTGTAGATTTCGAAATGACTCATTAGATGACTAAACGTGACAAGGTGTATATTTACTCTTTAAAAATGGTGGTATTTTCCATTCAGATTGCATATTGTAACTGATGGTACACATGTGTGCTTATTCTGTGTTGTTTTCTCTTTGTCGTGTGCTGGCCAAATGTGAAATAGATAATCATTTGTACTCATTTCATCATAAGCAATGAGTCTCCTTTCCTGTACAGACACATCCAGATAAGGAGGGGCTGGTAAAAACAAACAAATAAATAAAACATTTCATCAGAGTAGTTAAAACAGTATTGTGACAGATATTGTCAATCAACTCTTTTAGAGATGCCAGTGAGTGCTGTTTCTACAGGTACACACTTGTGGGAGAGGTAGGTTGCAATGTCAGATGTGAGGTACGAAGATGTTGAAACCTGCAAGACAGACTTAAGGCAGCACAGGTGATTCATGCAAGCCCATTAATAGAGGTGTGTCTCTGTGTGTGGAGCACATGTGGCACCTGGAATCAAGGCCAGGGATGAAATCTCTAGCCCCAGGTGCAGATTTCAGGGATAAATTCTTAAAATTGTGTGTGTGTGTGCGGGTTTATGAGGACAACAATTTGTATAATGACATGGGTATGACATGGGTATTACAATATGAAGGTGATTTATGAGGACATTTTCAGTGTCCCCATAATTCAAAAGGCTTAAAAAACATACTA
>JAUMHP010000062.1:16820920-16838060 GCA_032361065.1 Enteromius trimaculatus
TATATATATAATATTAATCTTACATATTACGTTGATATAGTTGATATATTGGCAGATAAATATATATAAAATGTCCTTGCTGTCACTTTGAACAACTGAATGCATCGTTACTGACTAAAAGTATTAATAATAATCTTTTAGTACTAATCTTTAAAAAACAAAACAAACAAACAAAAAAAAGGGACAAATATTTCACAGAATAAATTTTTGTAGCTCTATTTATTTACTTATTTTTTAAATTAAATTTGTGAAATATTTCCTTAAAATGATTACTGGCAACAAGGTCCAAGCTGCAATTTAAAACTCCATAAAGATTACATAAAATATACAATATGGAATATACAGAATATATGCTGTTCTGTAAAACTAATTATGGTAAAATGTAAATTACAGTGTTCATGTAGTTTTATGCTAGCCACAGAAAGCAAAACATATGGTGTTTGCATGCCAAAACTATAACTCATACGTGCCAAGAGTGCAAAATGTTGTTTTTATAAGTAGCATAAGCTGTTATATATCTATAAACACAGAAGTGACGGGATGCAAGCATGACATAAAGATACACTGACAAACTCCATGTGATACAACCGAACGAAGAATAGGGGAAAATAAGGAGAAAGAGAGGTTTATGGTTTTTGTCAGTGTTTAAGTGAGTGTACTTGACCTTCTGTCTGTTTGGAAGATCTGCTACATGTTATTGACTCTCATTTTCCCCATCCAGCAGCACTCCAAACCCCGAGACCTGCTTTTACCCCGTTAGTGCCTCTTCCAATACTTTAGATCAGGTCTAGTTTAAGGTCGGCATGTTCTGCTGCTCCTCCCGGAGCAAATCGAGCTGCTTTCTCACATTTCAGCGGGAGAAATACTTGCAGGTTTCAAAGTTGGTTTTTCTGAGCTTCAGATCTTAATGAGAGCAGGAAGGTCGATGAGAGCTCGCCCTATACTCGTCCTGTCACTCCGTCACACTGTCAAAGCATTATCAGGAATTCAAACAAACATATGGCATTTATGTATTAACACGTGCCAGATTTATTCTTGGCCACTTCCAGAGCAATAATCATTGTGAAGCTGTTCAACAAATCCTGTGTGTTGGCTTTCCGAAATGAGAGAGAGAGAGAGAGAAACTTCCTTTCAATTCACAGCTTAAGAGTGCCACCCTGTGGACGGAGCGGCTGGTGTTGTCTCTGTTTGTTTTAAATGATTTAGATGGCATGTTTGTTCTTTTTCTTTGTTTGTTTTGTTTCTGCTTATCATTCAGCCCTTAATGAACACTTAAAACGATGAAAGATTAGCACATGGGGTGTTATCGGAGTTTCATCAGCCATTAGCCTGTCTGCAAACCAATCCTCAGATCCTGAAAAATATGATTAATTATTAAAAAAAAAAAAAAAAAGGAGAAAAAAGGAAAAAAGTTTAACAATGGTGCATTTATTCTTGTTAAATATATTCATTATTAAGGTTATATTATTGCAGTATTTTTTATATGTAGGATTGTAAATATCTATATTATGAAGATAATGATGATGATTAAATTACTAATTATTTATTAAACTAATTAGAATATTTAATGCATATTATCAATAATTATTGCGTAAATTATCATTGCATATCAAATAAAAAGTAACATTATAATTATTATGATTATTATTATGATTGCTAATTTTTTTATTAAGCTGCAAAAACTATTATTGAAATATAATATTTATGCATATTATATTATCAAATCATATTCTGTGCTGTAGACATTTTTAATATAGTATATAAAATATAATAATAATAATAATTTTTTTATTTATTATTATTATACTCTGCACAACAGAAATTATTATTATGTCATATCTAATTTAATACTTATTTTTATAAATTTGATGAAATAATGACTCGAAAGAGTTTGTCTATTTAGTGAATGAATAAATAAAACACCAAAACCAGATGATCAGTGAAGCATGATGACTGAAATAATGGCTTATTAAAAAAAAAAAAAACAATCCAGATGATATTCTTTTCATTTCTTATTTTAGTTTCCTTCATAATGAATACATCCGTAATTGCTCTTCTCAAATGCTGTATAAACATTTGTCATTTAGTGACACACATAAGTGAGTTGGACAAATTTACTGAACTGATTTAGTTTCTTTGTGCTTTTGTTTTAAGTTTATGTGTGCACGGCAGCACATTTTTTCACCTGTTTTCTCTCCAGACTCGCTCTGTGTTTTTCTCCTCGCCGTGGCCCTCGGGACGAGTGGTTTGAGAAGACCAGCGTCTGAAGTCACATGCTGGCTTGAGCAAAAGCTTGTTTGGGTCAAATCTAAAGTGTCTGAGCGAAACACGCCGCACCTAAAGATCACCTGCCTGCCTTTCTCAAGTTAAAAAGTCCAAAATGAAAGCAACAGCAGACCTGTTTAAATTAGCCTTTCCCCCTCGTGGCCTCAAATCAAATAAAACACAACAGTTGGAGTCCAAACAAGTTAAAAGAACGTCCTTGTGGGTTTTATCCACTAAAGCAATTGTAACAAGAACAACCTTCTCAAAGGCTAAAATGTCCCAGCGGTCCAGCACTCAATAAAGATTTGGCTACTTAAGAAGGTCGAAACAGCAAGCCATTTAAGGCCTTGACATGGACCCAGCTAGCATGCTGCTTTTACCATCACTCATACAGAGGTAATGCAATTCCTCGCCACTGTTCTACACCTCTGATACATTTAGGCTAATGCCTGATGCAAATGACATGGGGACAGATAGAAATAGAAATATATCTTCATCACCTGCGTTCTCTCGCTTCGAGTGTCCTCCATCCCAAGATGCCCTGTTATTCACTCACACACACAGCCTCTCTAGCAGCGTCTTCGTTTAGCGCAAGACCTCGTCAGGGGAGTGGAAGCCTATTGATTGTTGAACAAAAGGTTGAGAGGAGATAGTAAAGACTTAGACGGACACAAGCTCTGACCTCTTTCCTACTTAAGATTGCTTCAATCATTATTTTTGCAATTCTGTTTGGACAAACTACACTGACAACTCTGAAACTATGAAAAATCACTAGCAAATTTCACAAATAATTACAGAAATAGTTTTATTATGTAATGCACTCCAATAATGTGTTATTATGTACCATTAAGATACTATTGACGTTTTTAATTAATATATTACTATAATTTTTTTAATCAATTTTGCTGTTTACGATTTTTGTTAGGGTTTTTTTTTGTTATTTTATTTTGTGTATGTATGTGTTTTTATTATTTTTTTAGTTAATTCGTTTTTTTATTTTTTTATTTTTATTTTTTTTATTTTAAGTAACAAAAAATGTTTTATGGTTTTAGTTTTTAATAACGACCCTGTTTACAACTTAAAAAAAAAAAATCAATCAATATGAAGTCAATATGATATCAAAAAGGACCCAATTTACTTTCTAAATACACATTAAATGTAAATGTCTCATTTGTTCATAGCCTTTAACAGATAAAAAGTGAATTTTAATCAACTTGACACATACAGTATCTGAATTAAATTTCCATTTCAGGATAATTTAACTTTTTCTGAATCGAATCAAAAATCAACTCTCAATTTCATTTCTCTCTCATACAAAATAGTTTAGCTCACATATTTGATTCATATCGACTTATTTCTACCCCAGACTTTTTTTGGACAAAATTCATTAAAACTTCCACATAACTGCTTTCACACTTTATTGGACTATTAGTTAATTAAAAGTTATTTTACGGCAATAATGAATCATTACACATTCATTTTTAATTCATAGTGCTGAGGGGGTAAAAACACACACACACACACACACTGTCTGGGACCCGATGACTGTCAGCTCAGAGAATAATCACATATCAGTCTGGAGTTCAGAGCGACGGGCCATTTCACATTCTGACTCTAATTAAAGATGAAACGAGGAGAAGAAATGTTCAACTCGCTTCTCAATCAACGTCTGACAGACACCGACCTCACCTCGCATTACCGAAGCCCACCTGAGCCGCTTCTGAAGACTGTCGAAATGATTCAGAGCAAGCTAGCGCAACAGACCGACTGAAGCAGATTGGTGAGTTACAGCAGCTGGACTTCAGTCTCACGAGGGTCAAGCGCTGTTCTGGCCTCTCGACTCCGCAAGTTTCCCGAAGCTCAAGCAAAGAGCTGAACTCTCACTCAGAGACAGAAAAACTCTGCCGGACCACCACGTGGAGCCCACCGAAAGGGTTTTGTGATTTATGAGACAGCAAACATCTAGTTGAGATTGACTGGTCAGTTTATTAGCGTTTCTGAATTAGATTTGAAAACCGATTTAAAAAAGCCACCAGAGAGTTCAGATAAAATCTCAACCCTTTCATTGGAAAGGTTTGCTCTTCAGTAGCTGTTTATCTCACCTCTCTTTGCAAACATTCAGTCAGAAGTTCCAGATTGAGACTCATTCATCTGCTTTTTAAATAAATCAACTGGCGGTGGCATCATTTATTTCAGTGGGATGAATTATTAGGTGCTCAGAGGACATAAAAGGAGGCATTTTAAAAATCTGAGATATTCTCCAAATATCCTAATATTAATGTCTGCAGTATTTTATTTTGCCCTGTGCATTCTGAAGCTCCCCGTTTTTCAGACAATTTATGTAGATTAGTAGACTATATCTACTGTAAATCACATATAAAATGCCTGAATGTGGTTCACAACACAATATCAAAACACATAAAGCACATACATAATTTGCTTTGAAGTCAACCTGAAATCATAAATCACCCTTCTTTTCAAAATACATGTTCCAGGGTTATGTGTGAATCATTTAGTTCACAGCATTTTAAGATAAGGTTGTTTTTGTGATTTTTCATTCAAATAACATAACCCCCCACATCTTTTCAGGGACACTGCTATGCATCTTATTTCAACTTACATATATAATGAAGACAGAAATGCCAAGCAAGCAATGCAAAACATGAGGAGAACTGTATGTTACAGTTCAAAATATTGTTTTTCTGCTCACTGAGGAACAGTAATATTATTTACATTTAAAATAATTGCTATTTTATAATGCAATTTATCACTTTGATGCAAAGCTGAATTTTTAGCATCATTACTCCAGTCTTTAGTGTCACATGAAATACAGTATGCTGATTTGCTGCTCTAGAAACATTATTATCAATGTTCAAAACAGTTGTGCTTCTTATGGAACTTAAGATGTAATATTTTATGGAAATTATTTTTTTTACAGTATATATATGATTTTCTTGTAATTTCTATCTATGAATAGAAAGAATATAGAAATCTTTTGTAAAAATATCTAAAATGTGACCCTGGACCACAAAACCTCAAGTCGCTGGGGTATATTTGTTGCAACAACCAAAAATACATACATATGTGTCAAATGTATAGATTTTTCTTGTATGCCAAAAATCATTAGAACATCAAGAAAAGATTGTCCCACGAAGATATTATGTAAATATATCTAAACTTGCAGGCATTGCCAAGAACTTTATTTGACAACTATACAGGTGATTTTCTCAACATTTATTTATTTATTTATTTTTTGCACTCCATTTCAGTTTTTCAAGAAGTTGACTCTCAACCATATATTGTCCAAGATCCTAACAAATTAAAAGCTTATTTACTCAGCTTTCTGATCACGTATAACTATTTACTCTTACGACTGGCTTTGCGGCCCAGGTTCACAAATATATTACAGACTGCACATTTTTTGAACCGTCAAATTGAAGAGAAAACATACTGGTTCAATATCTAATGTAATGACATCCGTGACAAGTCCTTTTTGGGGAAACTGAACCTTCACATTCCTTCCTTCTCCCTTTCTCAAAGACTCTTATAAGATCCAAACGCTTATATAAGCGGAGCTGCATCTCAGCGCTCTCATGTTCCACTTATTCAAATGCGTCCCAGCGACTAAATTTCCCTTTGTTTGAATTCTCCTCCAAAAGCGTGGAACAAAGAGACAATTATTTTGTTCTTGTAGTGCCGGCCTCAACTTTTCCAGCATTCTTTTTGAAGTCGCCCCGCAGACGTTTTTATTTTGTTTGTTTGGCGCTCTGACTGACAAGCTTTGTTTGCTGTTTGTCGACTCTGCATTTGAGGCTGTAGCGCCACGATTACAAGCTTACATCAAAGTTCCTCTCTTCCCCGGCATCCCTGCCCTGCCGGATCCCAGCGGAGCTGTCTGCGCTGACAGCCGCTACGCCTTACATGCGACAGGGCGCGTGCGTGCGTGTGTGTGTGCACTAAAGAGCGAGAAGTGGGTGCTTCAGGCTGAGGACTCTACAGGTTTTGCTTCATGGCCTTAAGCACTGAGGTTGTTCTCTTTGTTGCGACTGCCATGCGGAAGGAGATAAAGTTGACGCGAGGCTTCCAGGCCGACACGTTAATCTGGTCATCCCCCAATCCTCTCGTTCCCGCAGCCCCGCTTCAAGTCATGTCGCTAAATCCCCCATATCTCCCTCCCAGGCCCGCGGCTCTTGTGTTCCAACAATGGCCTCTTAGCGGGCCTTGGACTGACGCCCGACTGTCTCTCTCTCTCCATCTCTCTCGCCTGGACTCTTTTTCCCTTTGTGACAGCGTGTGTGCGCCGCTTCTGTATTCGCTGACTTGGTGGGCCCCTAATTTGCGTCTTGAATGTGTATTTTGATGGAACAAAGTGGGCCGAGAACACAAGACGCAGAGCGGCAACAGAGAGCGAGACGGAGCCCCTGAAACACAGAGAGCCGGCACGCCATTAAGATTTCTGAAAAATACATCCAATAGCGCAACAACCAGCTCAGATATCGAATTATTCATGCGACTAAAAACTTGCAAAGCACCTCTTCAACTCCGCTGCGCCTGACTACGGCTCTGTGTTGACAGCAGAGTGCTTTTTTCTCTCTTTCGGAGTTGTAAGAGAGAGGTAAGAGGAGACAAATGGCGTATGCGAAGCAGAGGGACAGTCGGGGGAATTCGGCACCGTCACCTCCTCTGTCAGAAGAGCTCCTCAAATCTCATTTGAATGCTAATTATTTTGGTCAGTTTATAAACTATAGATCAACCCCAAAAGTCTCGGCGGATCTTCTATAGATTCTGTCGTGGCCGTCTGGATCCGGAAATATCGTCCCGGGAGGACACGAATCACCTTGCTTTCTAACATGTCCCCTGTCTCGGCTTCTTTCATTATACAACACATAACCTATCAGATATTCCTGCTTCTGCTGGCACTCCGGCCTTGTTGCCAGCCATCAGTAAGTGAAAAAAAGGCACAAAGCTCGTTTTATCTCGCCTCAGCTGCCGTTCACAGCTTTGTTTTCCTCTCTCCGCCACTTGCTCTCTTTCTGTGCTTTTCCCCCACGGAGCGGGGCCGATGTCTTAAGAACTCGCAGTTCTTCTCGTTTTTATTGAGGTTTTTTTGCCTGCTTTTCCTCTCGAATGAAAACACTGCATGAAGCTGTACAAAAGCAGCTGTGTTGAAGACACACAAAGACAACACTGAGAGCGACACGACGGAATCACATCGCACCCATTATTCTCCAGCAGAACTGTCTACATAGTGTTGCATTGTGTCACGTCGCTCGATTGTGGTGTACATGAAATAAAGTCACTGTTGACTTTAATATATTCACTCTTTATTTAACGTACGCTGCTAGCAAGCAACACGACATGACTTTCCTACAAAAACCGCACCAAAACATGCTACGTTTGATATTACATACCATCAGGGGTTAAAAAACATATTTTTTGCCAGTAGTATGAGATGTTACTTCTGGCCAGCATTTTCACAGGCCGTGTCCTGTTATGTCAGATTTTAAAACAGATTGCTGCGATTCGTTAAACATTCAGAAGCAAAATTTCACTGGAAACTATAAATGTTAACATAAGTATAAAAAATGAGGCACTGATTGTTTATCATTTTCAACCCACTGCAACTAATCTTCATGGAGCCAAGCCTTGACATGAACCAGCAGAATCCACATCATGTCTGCTACTGTACATACTGTAAGAAAAATCCAGTTTGCCAGGCCTTAAAGCACATGCACAACTGGCCTAAAATTGTCTCGTATGCATACTACTTCTATACCGTGCTCAAATGCATATTTTCTGTATGTCTATGCATACATTAGAATATCAAGACAACTTATTGAATTTGACAAAACACAAAATTTATACAAAACACAGTGCATTGAATAATGCATCTCATTCAATGCATTCATCTGCATCATGCATTTCACTTGACCTTCCATTTCCAGCAAGATAAATAAACCAGAAGTAGCATCAACCTATAGTTGGGAGTAAAACTTCCAATTAACTGTTGCTTTTTTCAACAAACGTCATGTGACCAATAGAGTATACCGTTCAAAAGGCATACAAACTCCTAATCTTTAAAAAAAGTTTTATAGTTTATTACACAGTTGAATACTGCAGTATTCAGTATACGGTAGCATTGCATTAGGAAACACTGGCCAAATCATGAATGGCATACTAACACAGTGCAGTATACAGTAGGCAGTATGCAGATTGTCTGTATGCACACTACATTTTCAGCAGGAGTGCAAGCAAAATGAATTACTGTATCCTACAAGGTGCTCCTAATTTTTAAATGATTAAAAATGCAAATAAAGGCGATTCATCAGAATTACTGTTGACATTCGAATCAAGACAATGAAATCCAAAAGTTCATTAAGTAGCTAAACGGCACTGGCGCAGCTGTTAACTGTATAGCGTTTACAATCTGTGACCTTTAGATTTTCTTTAAGAGCCTGATAAAAAAAAAAAACAGATTTTGCATCAGTTGTTTACCACCCTGTTTACAAAAGTATTCCAATTCAACTCCTATTGTTCATCTCCTCAAAAGGGCTGACGGCTTCCCAGAAGAAACGTGTCAAGATGCCGCTCATTCAGCAGGATAAAAGTGCAACCTTTCGGTGTGCGCTGCACCGGAGGCCGCGGAGAGCGAAATCGGGGGTCTGCAGCCCCGGCCGGAGTCTGGCGAGACTTTCCGGCGGTCTCCCGACGGCGTTATCGCGCTCCGCTGCTGCTACAGGCAGCCGGTGCACAACAAAAAGTCATTCTATAGTTATTGTCTGCCCTAATTGTTCTCAAGACTTGAGATAAGTACACTACGTGACAGAGAATTTCAGAGAGGACCCCCACCTCCCTCGGTGGCGCAGTCATTAGCGATGAGCGCGGGGGGAGCGCGTGGCGAGGCCGCTCAAAAGCACTTGACTTCCTGCCATCTGAATTAGCGGTTTCCTTTCTTATTTGTTTTGATGGACAAATCGCGAGGCTTTCATCCTTGCATACTTAAAGATGACACCACAAACTGGCAGCCTGCGCTATTGTTCTAGCGAGCGTTTATTCAACGCTCGCTCGCATTCATGCGACTCAAAGGAAGGGCCGCTCCCAATTTAAAGGCGTTTATTAAAATTCAGACTAGCCATTACACGGCAGAGCGCGGGGAGAAAGCGCGCGAAAAAAACGAACAAGCTGGTTAATCAAAAGTTAATTGTACAATTTTCATGTAGATGAGCGCGGCATATACATGACTCCCTGTTCTGCGATTATTGAAATAAATAAACGAGGCTTCTAGAAATGTGGTGGGACTTTGCGGCTGGTAAACAATCAGGCCGAGTTTAATTTGTGGTAAACAAAGTGATTATCCACCGGGGGTACGGAAGGAGAGGCTAAGGTTAAATGAAATTTGCAAATGTACAGATACAAGGCGTTTTGTGTTGGAGTCGAGCAATTATAGAAGCGGTTTAATGAAGCAAGGTCTGGCGTCGGGGGAGCCGTTCCGACTTCAGACGACCTACAACCAGTCACACACTTCTGAGGAGCACATTAGAGCAAGAACTTCACAGAGAGACGAGGAAAAGACGCAGATGCACGCTTGCATGGATGCTAGGGATGTGCAGATGTGAGAATAGACCAACCGCGATGAATTACTAGTTACCTTATAAAGTACTGCACCTGACACACATCAAGTGCGTAAACACAAAGTGTGTGATTTTTATTTTAACAACGTCACAAAATCTAACAATAAAGAAAAACACTGTCAGATAGTTACCAAACCTCTAAACAAGTTGTTTTTCAAAGACAGAGATGCCCGAATTAAGGCCCATTATGATTTGGCCAAGGGGGAAAAACATCACTTTTTTTTTTTCTTTTTGCATTTAAATGTGGATAAACAATCAAAATGTATTTGATTTGGACAGAAAATGTAACATAATACAGTTGGACAAAGCAACACTACTTGATTTTTGGATCATCAAACTGAAAGGTTTGCCCTAAAATGGAAAACGCTTGGGAACTTATTCATTGCATTCTAGGCATCTTATACCTTTGCATTGCTAGCACCACCGCTTGCATGAGCTATAGAAAGGATAAATGCAACAAAACAGATTAAAACTAGATAGATACTGCATTTAACCACACTCATCTCTAAAGCATACTCACATGATGAATATGGCATATAGTGCTTTTCTACATGTCATGCTTGAAAAAGGACGAAAAGTATCAGCAAAACTTGTGCTGATTCATGCAAAAACTTTGCATTAATTCATGCACTATATTTTCAAGCCAAAAGCAGGCTTCAGAGAGGATGAAGAGTACAGCACATAAATCATATCAACTACTTTAACTCTGTTTTGTGCTGCTGCTTCTCACTCACACTGGAAAACAATCGCAAAGAAAACAAGGGTTTGAAACTACATGAAGAGTCAAAAATGGTGACTAAAAATCATATTGTGACAGTGATAAATAGAAAGTATTAACAGCATGCGTTTGACAGCATGGTAGCTTAATAAAAACCTTGACTTATCGAAGTTATTTGTGTTTTTATCTTGCATTTTGAAACTAGCTGAAATAAAATAAGCTTTTTTTTAGATTTTTTATTTTGGTTTATCTGTAATTTGTATTGCGTAAATAAATGCATAATGATTCATCGCATTAGTTCACTTTCCCTTTCTTACATAGCAGTCTACAATACAAATTGCTTATATTGTATTGATTCAAAACAGTGTTTGCTGATTGTTTTGTCTCTAATGGGAATAAAGGGTTTTGCATGAGCCAACTAGTTCAATAACCTAACATTTCTGAGAGTACAAATTATAACAAGCTTGTCAGGAAACACTGCATGCACTTAGACACAATATATATGCATAATCACACACACATGAACAATGAATCCTTCCCTAGAATTCATTTTGTTCATTCCAAGTGTAAACTCCAGACTACCTGGCTCTGTTAGCAAATTAAATCGGCTCTCATCTTAAGAGACGGCTTCATTTGTTTTTAACTGCATTTGAACACAGTGAGTGTGAAGCACGGTCCCTTACGTGAAGCGTGCTGGCAGAGATCGGCCCCTAATGCCCAGCTCTATTAGGGCACAGGCTCTCTGCTGGGCTTTGGCGTAAACGAATCCACATTTTCATTCTAACCTCCTGTAGTTTCTTATTCTTTTGTATGAAATTAGAATTTATTAAAGCACTTTGGACAAAGGCATGCTGAGAAAAGTAAAGAGCCAAAGTTTGGATGTCTTTAGCCGGATTGAAAGTGAAGAGCACATGGCCCTGGAGGGACCCAAGCCCTTAGGAGTGATTCTCTGTCTTAGTTTTAACAGCCACTTTGAGGTCTTTCAGGTAAAATTCGCAAAAAATGAGAGCATATAAACTATAACTACTGTAGCATGTTGGCCTACACTTTTAGCTGACAGCCTTAACACAAATATATAGCACGATTTCACTCACCAGAAATGCTTCGAGATGTTAGTTTCACAGCGTTCTGTTGCATGTGAGGATGATGTCTGTTAAATAAAACTCTGATAAACTATTTCCGTTCACTATTGTGTAGCAGAGAGAGGCCATTTCTTGGAGGAGCGATAAGGCCTGCATCTGCAGCGGATTGGTAAACACAACAGTGACATCTACTGACTCAGATACGGAAGTACAGTCTTCATCAGGGAGGAATGTTTTCTCGTTTTTGTCACCAATCCATTACTATTTTGTCATAGCTGTATTTACGTCTTTTTTCTGTTTAACTTTATATATATATATATATATATATAAACCGTCTGTACATATGAGTATTTAAGTAGTTTTGTTTATATTTTAATTTTTATTCTATATAAAATTAATAATAAAGTAAGATAAACGAAGTAAAAAAACAAAAAAACATTACAGATTATATACAGTAGATCCTGTGTTCATGTAAAAAAACAAACAAACGAAAACTATCAAACATGTCCACTAGATGGCGGTAGCTGTTGTTTTATTGATAAAAAGTTTGTTATTTATTTGGTTGACGTCTTGGCACTTTTCAATACCTGTAAAAAAAATTATTCATAAAATGTTTATTTAATAAAATTTTTGTTAAAGCTGATTAAACCTTTATTTAGGATCGCAAATATTTTCCATTTATTTATGTATTTATATTTTAGAACCGTTTTTAATATTTTAAATAATCGTTTTATTATTTCATATTATTATTAATTGTTTATTTTTGTATAATTATTATTTTTATTTATTATTAATTATTTTTATTGCTATTAGTAAAAAAAATATTATTTAAACAGTTAAAACATAATAACATAATTTGTATTAAATTATTTAAATAAAAAATAAATAGACTTGCTGACTTTATCCTTTATTAAGTAATTATTATTTATTTATATGCATTTGTATATTTTATAATTTAACTGTCTTATAATTTTTAAGTAAATCTTTATCCAACTAAACATAAGACACATAGAATATTTTACTTTATTATATTTTAAAGCTGATTTGCATTACAAATGTATTTTCAATATTTAATTTTAAATGCATTTGATTTAGACATCTTTAATATTTTAAATAATCATAAAACTAAATTATTTAAATTCATTTTATTTTTTATAAAAGATCTTTTTTTGTAAAGTATATTAACTATTTTTTTTAAATGTGTTATTATATAGTTATTTTTATATAATATAATATAGTTTTAATATAGTTATTTTTCTTCATTTATATGTCGTTTTTATTTAGCATTTGTATTATTAAACATTATCATCTTTTATGAGCCTTTAGTAAACCTGATTAAACCTTTATGTAGGCCTATCAAATGCATATCAGAACTGAAAATAAGAGACAGGACAACGATGTGATTTCATAATGCATTTGTTCATTTATTTGTAAATCCTTGGCCTTCTGCAAGGCAACAATCAGTGGTGTGCGTGTGCTTTTAAAAACCTGTGCAGAATTTCTCAGCATCATTCTCAGGGAAACAGAGGCAGGGCGTTTAAGGTCAAAGGTCATCAGTCTCATACAGTTGTTGTTTCTGTGCAAGATCACATCTAATAAAAATTCTTGCTGATGTTACACCATGTACAGTAAATGTATTTGTTTGTGCCTTTCTTACGAACAATACTTGATCCTGTCAAACCTAAATAATCTCACTCTTTATGGATATTTGCTGCTTTGAAACCAAAAAAAAAAATCTAAATGTTCACATTTGCAATGGCCGATAAGCACAAAGTTAAAGACAGGAGCAAAACAACTTTTTGACACAATGATATCTTCCATAAATTGTAAGACAATAACTCTGAATAAATAAAATGGCATGGAACATTCACATACATGTTTTATCTGGCAGGACGTCCTGTCTGCGACAGGGCATAAATACAAACCACCTACAGCTTTACAAATTCTACACGAGTCGCTTAATAAAAAATACAAATAATTAGTTGAACAAATAAACAGACAAAACACTATTTTACAATAACAACAAAAGTCCAACTGGTATGATCGGTTCAAGAGAAAGACCAAAAGTAAGACCTGTTATAAAGGAGACAAAACAATTTACAGTTTTGCAAACTTTAGTAGCCTTAGTATATTACAGATAGATGTGGTCTTTTTAGTAACATCGAGGAGAAGTGCATAGCAAAATAGAGCGCGATTATCTTCCAGTCGTGGTGTAAAATCCTGATCGACTGACGTGTAAAAAAGCATCAAACTCAAACATTTAAGGCAGATTAGATCATTTGAAATTGGCATAGTCTGAGAAAATGTCGACAAAGTCCTGTACCACTCTGTAGCAGAAATCATACTGTTCCTGCAGACAGAAAGAAACAACAATATTAATGTACAAATCATTTTAGAAGAACAATTTACGATTTATTTAGAGTTAAGCAATTTAAATATTAAATAGAATAAATATTTAAACATTTTTCCGTCTTTTTATATTAATAATATTAATTTAATCAGTTAGTAAAATTCACTTGAAATTTACATTAAATTGAGTATTTTAATAATATTTATGTAGTAATAATATTAATTTATACTAATAATTGTATTTCATTTCAATTATCATTTTATATTATCTGCATTAAATTATATTAAAAGTAATTAATTATTTGTGAAATGGACATTAAAATGATTCAGATTTTATCATTATATATATATATATTTTTCTTCTTATAATATGAATGCATTTTAATTTAGTCTGTTACTGATTTTTCATACTAATTTATATTATTATTTAATTAATGTAGAGAATTGTTTTAAATAATACAATTTGTCATTACAAACTATTATTTTTTTATATAATTAATCATAAATTTAATGTTATTCATAAAATGTAATTAATATAACTAATTTATAAAAATTTAATTTATTTAGATTACTATTATTTAACTAATTTCTAATGCTGGATATGCTTATGTTACATATATGATTAATTCATTTGGTAATAATTCATCAATAATTTAAGTTGCCTATTAAGACTAAGCTGCTTTCAAAATCCTTGGTATGTACTGTGAGAGGTCAATAACAACAGCAAGTTAACTGATATTATTCTGACGGAAACTGCTGATTGATTACCATGATTAATTTTTGATGATGGCGATGAATTGTGTATGTAAATGTGTAATGGATAAGTGCATAGGTTTATACTGACCACTGTCTGCACCATGTGTGGCCGCTGCATTCGTAAACTCTTCACAGTCTGAAACACATCCAGCAAACCCTCGGCTTTTACTCGCTCCAGAATATTACTGAGAGCGATAAACGTACCAGTCCGACCCGCTCCGGCACTGCAAAGCACACAGAAACATACCACAGACATCAGCAGGTTAGGAAATAACACACATTAAAGGGTCCAATTCTAAGAGTTGCTTAAGTGTCAGGATTATTACCGTTAAAATGACTATACTGAATTAAAATAACATTAAAATAACAGTTAATTGAAAATACATATATACAAATTTTCTATTTTAGTTAGTTGACGAGGCAAAATAACTCATTTTAATTATTTTTAAACACAGTTAAAAATAAAAATGTACTAAAGATGGTAAATACAACAACAACAACAAAAAAAAAACTTAAAATAAAAAAAACCTTAAAATTAAAAATTATAATGAAAATGGAAAATATTGGCAAGAAATATTAATCCATATATTACTAAAAATAATGACAGTAACTTGATACTAAAATACAGTTATGGGGATAAAAAAGGAAATTGGTGTTGTTTTCTTTGTTGCTAAAAATGATTAATAAAGTATGTTTCATTCTGAAAATGTTTCATTATTGTGGTAAGGTTTGGATTCATCTTTATTCATTATAATCAATATAATTTTATTAAAGCATTGAAGCAGAATTCTAGAGCATGGTGTGTTTCGTAACAGCTTCAAAGACTTTTTGAATTGCAGAAATGCTAATAATAATTTGAACGGTAAAAATAATAAATGAATAATGTCTAAATTAAAGCAAATCCAGAAGGGGAAAAAATCCTGACCGAACCATGCTGTTCTGGATTAGCATTGACTTCCGTAGTAAGTTTGTTTTCCTACTATGAAAGTCAATGGTGACTAAAACAGCCTGGTTACAAACTTCCTGTAAAATATCTTCTACAGGTCTGGAACTACTCGAGGGTGAGGAAACGATGACAGAATCTTTGGGTGAACTATTCTTTAAGCGAGCGTTACCTGCAGTGCACGGCGATGGGGTGGTTGCCCGACTGCTGCTGTTGTTTCTGCACCGCTGCGATGATGTCGATCATCCCTTTACCCTCGGCTGGGATCCCGATCTCTGGCCAGCCGTGGAAATGAAAGTGCCGAACCAAACGCGTCTGCTTGTCCTGTCAGGAACACACACACACACCAACATGCATTACTTACTGTAACATTCAAACCTGCTTCCTATCTATAAACTGAATGCAGAACGCAAATAATGGAGAAATGCCAACGCAAATCAGCTCATAATGCGTGCTCACCGGGCCGTATGTGAGCAGCAGATCTCTGAGACTGAACGTGTCACACAGCGTGTCTCCTTTCATCTCCACCGTGAAGTCTCCGTAAGTCACTGAGTCCTCTGTAGGCCAATACTGAAAACACTTGTCCTGCAACACACACACAAACACACTCCAAATGACAAAGCTGACAGGATTTGCTCTGGGAAGTCGTGTGAGAGTGGATTTGTAACGTTTGTGTGTGTGTGTGTGTGTGTGTGTGTGTACCTGATCTCTCTCCTGCAGTTCTGTAAGCATCACAATTGAGTGACACTTCCATTCCCAGACCATCCTCCAGAAATCATCCACCGTGTGCGCCAGAGGACCCTGTGTGGCGATAAAATAGTCCTTCTGCCGGTACCCCTGCAAAACACAATAACATGAGCACCGCAGACCAGTACAAACTTCCTTTAGAGTGTAAATAAAACCAGAACTGTACAGTCTACTAGGAACCGCGACATAATAAATCGATCGAAAGTGAAATTAAAGACATTTATAACATCACAAAAATTTCTATTCATCAAAGAATCCTGAAAAATAAATGTATCACAGTTTCCCACAATATATTCAGCATTATAAATATTCAAATAATCAGATATGTTTCTTGAACAGCAAATCAGCACTAAAATGATTTCTATAGTAATGATGCTGAAAATTCATCTTGGAGAACAGAAATTAATTAAACAGTAAATTTAATTAAATTGAAAATTTGTTGCATTTTAAATTGAAATATTATTTCTGAATATTTCTGTTTTTACTGATTTTTTGGTAAAATAATTATAGCCTTGATAAGAATAAGATACATCTTTTGAAAAATAATTTAAAAAAATTAATGAGACATTCTTCCAACTTTTACCGTTTGTGGATATTTTACTATATATATATATATATATATATATATATATATATATACACACATAGA
>JAUMHP010000062.1:16860037-16875742 GCA_032361065.1 Enteromius trimaculatus
CAATACAGTCCCAACAGTGAAGCATGGTGGAGGCAGCATCATGCTGTGGGGGTGTTTTTCAGCTGCAGGGACAGGACCACTGGTTACAATCGAGGGAAAGATGAATGTGGCCAAGTACAGGGATACTTGGTGCTCAGGACCTCAGACTGGGTCAAAGGTTTACCTTCCAAGAAGACAATGACCCTAAGCACACAGATAAAATAACCAAGGAGTGGCTTCACAACAACTCTGTGACTGCTCTTGAATGGCCCAGCCAGAGCCTTGACTTAAACCCAGTTGAGCATCTCTGGAGAGACCTAAAAATGTCTGTCCACCAACGTTGACCATCCAACCTGACAGAACTGGAGAGGATCTGCAAGGAGGAATGGCAGAGTGTCCCCAAATCCAGGTGTGGAAAACTTGTTGCATCTTTCCCAAAAAGATTCATGGCTGTATTCGTATACTTTCCGTACTCACTGTATATTAAGATCGTTATTAACAACAACATGTTGGATTTCATTTTAAAACAAACACTGTTATATTGTTTGTGTTCTCAAAAATCTTAACGCTTTAAATTATGCCAAAGGTACAGTGATGTAAATGTAAAAATAAGAAAAATAAATACACACAATTAAATACTGAAAATTGATACATTACAAACAATGGATTAGTTACCAGTATTACCAACAACAGTATTATGCATAAGGTTAAGAACGACTGCATTTTGTTACTTAAAACTAAATCAGCCCTGATGTTAACTAATTTTTAACTCCACATGATCATAGTCTCCTTCCTTCCTCTCCGTCAGCGTGCATGTGATGTGTTTGTTCTGGCTCAGGACTGGCCTGCTGTGTGTGCCCCCAGCGGAGAGGGCTTCTGAGACTCATTATTGTAAACAGGTCATGAGGTAAAGCTTGCAGACAGGCTCCTTTCATACCAAAGACATTTGCAGATAGCCTCGGGTGAGGCCTTAACCCGTCTCCAACATGTGCCGGAAATGGCCTGGGATGCACTCGCTGTATTAAATGGTAAGTGAGACCATATCTGTTTGTGTGTGTGTGTGTGTGTGTGTGTGTGAGTGCGCTGCTAACCATGAATTAATGACACTCTGCCGTAGGGTTCTTTTCAGCCCACACGAAAACTCCCAGTGACTGCCCGGTCTATAAATGAGGAACGCTCCTCATCATTTCCTTATGCAATCAGTGAAAGTGAGAACGAAAGTATATGCATTTTTTTTTTTTACAGTATGAAGTGTGCAAATATGTACTTGTGTGGGTTGAATGTGTCATACCAAATCCAAACACCTAAATCTGTTGTACACAGAGTTTTTCTCTGCTCGTCTAAAAACTGAAACAGAAACGAAACCTTAGAAGTAGCTGATGTAGACTTTTCTACATTTCTACTTAAGAAATAATTATCAAAAAATTTGTAAAATAATATACATATATGTCATGATTTGAAATTATTCACATACAATAAAATTAAATATTTTATTTATATTAAGATTATAATAATAATACTACTTGTTATTTGTTCTGCCTTTTAATTTTTGTTTCATTATTTATTATTAATATACTCAATTTGACCAAATATATATGTATATTTTACTCATAGCTGTATATTGTTTTATAAATTAATTAATATTAACTTATGCTTATTCCTGTATTATTTTAGCAATATTTAGCAATAAAGCCAAAACTTATAATGTATAAAAATACATAATAAATAAAAAATAACTTCATAGCTTAATACGTCTTAAAGTAATGTTTTAAAACATAGTGTTTGCTCACAGCAAATTGCACATATTTTTTGAGCTGGCTAATTAGTACAAATTCGAATGACCTCACTCACAAATAATTACACCTAACCCCGCCCCTAAACATACCTGTCACTGGGGTTTAGACAAAATGTACAAAACCGTACAAATTTGTACAAATTAGCGCAACTTTGCCACCTCATTTGAATGTGTACAAATTGATTATAAGGCTTTATTCTCTCTCTCTCTTTCTCTCTCTATGCAGACTGCTGACTATACAGTGATTTCACAGCTGCTTACTACAGAAAAACTCCATTACCAACCCCTAACACTCTCAATCACACTTATCATCAGGTGATGCGTGCCTGTCTTTAGCTAGCTGAGAAACATTCCTGAACTGCATGTCAACTAAAACACAGTTTGCTGTTTCTGTTTACAGTAGAGATTCCACAGAAATGATTTCGGGGGAAGGATTACGAAACGTCTGGATTCTAACACAAAACGCCCACATACACTGCACCTCAACATGCCTGTACATGTGTGTGTGTGTGTGCCAAATCAGACAAATGCACACCACAGAGAAAATAAACAAAAAAAGTGCTTTATTTAAAGCTGAAGTCCACCACCTAAAAAAACACAACGTTAAATACTCATTTCATTTTGGATGCTGTCTGATGCTATGCGAACCATGCACAATGCTTAAGATGTTTTTAGCACATCTCACACTTTTCCAAGTCTAATTGAACATGAACTTCACAGAATCACAGTGTGATTTTAACACTCTGTCATGCTCTTTTCATCTCAAAAAATGATTCTGCCACATGAAAAGCTCATCTGCGTTAAAAGACGACTTAAGAATAAGTCACTTTAATAAGTGTTATTATTATATTATTCATTATATTTTAGTTATATTTTTATATCACATATAAACAGAAAGGTAATATATAAAGTTTAATGAAAAATGCTAATTTAATGCATTAGCATGAACTAATAAAGAAATATATGTGACCCTGGACCACAAAGTCTTAAGTCGCTGGGATATAGACGGTTTCAAGGACAACAACATACCGGGGAGCGTTTCCCAAAAGCATGGTTAGCCTACTATGGTCGCAAGAGCCGTCATTACCAGCATAGCTCAAAGATTCGGTGTTTCCCGAAAGCATAGTTCAAACGAACATTCGCAGTCAACGTCACAAACGTACGTGGTTAGAACTACAGCTTTGTACAGTACCTGTGGTTAGAAGCATAGTTTCTTGTTAGTAAGGTGTATGGGCTTTAATAAATATGCTCTTGGGCGCAAGAAGCAAACTAACATGCATTACTATATTTATCTTCCTTTCTATCTAAATATAAAATGTGTTTTAATTATGTATTTTTGCGCGTCCATTCTAAACGCTGTGCATGTGCATGAATGGCTAAGGGAACCCCGGAGTATGTCGTGATGGGGCAACCGCGATGATTCAAAGACCAAATAAAGCATGATGACAGCGAACACAAATAGTGAATTAGTCAATATGTGTCATGTTCAGTACAGCAGCATCCTGGAGATCTCTAATCAGTTAAACAGCATAAGTTAGTCCTCCACCACATGCGTGTGACATCATTACCAATGGCCCTGTGTGGTTGAACTAATGTGGTTCAAACGACGGAGATGCGACCGTGTTCGGAAAACAGTCGTGTGTAGCTAGTCAGTTTAAAAACAATGCACCATACTACTATATGGTGGTTAATCAGAGAGTTACATCGTTGTTTGTAAAACACACCCCAAATCGATTAACAAACACAGACTGGAAGTTAACTTCAGTACAGGCGCATGTGCCTGATGAAACGTCTATATTTGTAGCAATAGCACTGATCTACTGTATAGTAGACAACTATATAGATCAGTGAGCAATAGTCACAAATACATTTTATGGGTTTTTAACCCATTTTATGGGTTCTTTTATGCCAAACAACTTTAGGACATTAAGTAAAGGCCATGTTCCTTGAAGATATTGTGTACATTTCCTACCACAAATACATCAAAACTTCATTTTTGATCAGTAATATGCATCGCTAAGAACTTCATTTGGACAACTTTAAAGGTGATTTTCTCATCTGCCAAAAAATTGTCCTTTCGTAACAAACCATACATCAATGGAAAGCTTTATTCAGCTTTCAGATGATGGATAAATCTCAATTTCAAAAATATTTTGTGCTCCAGGGTCTATTTATAGTATTTTTTAGCTTTTGTTAATTCTTCATGTCTGTGTTAGCTCACAGTTTTATGTTAACAAATGAAACCTTACTGTGAAGTGTTAACAGCCCTTAAAAAAAACAGATTTCAGTTTCCTCAGGCAAAACACATTTTCTTTCTCATTTCTTTTGTCATCTATATGAAATATGATTCAGACATGTTCTAGACAGGTTTTCAGCCAAATCATCTATTAAACTCAGTCTGAGCTTTGCTGTTTTGCCCCTGCTTTCTACAATACTGCTGTCTCTGTAAATCAGACCAACGGGTCTCTAGGAAACTAAGCGCAGGATATTTGTCCTGGCGGGAGCTGATCGTCTAATTCAGACGAATCTCAAGCAAAGTCAACCCTGGAGAACGCATTAAAGCGGCCCCTGCAGTTAACTCAACAGAGAACAAAAGCCTTTTCATTTTATTCTTTTATTTCACATTTAAGTCGCTTGTTCCTGCTTTGGCTTTTCATTAATATCTCGTCTTATCCTTCCGTTTCAATACTCGGCCGTTCTTTATGCTCTCTTTTCTCAGGCTGGTCCATCTGCCATGTGGTTTTAAAACACTGACCTATTTAAGAGAAAGAAACCTCGTCAACTCATCCAATCATATTACACTAACCCACAGCGACCACCAAACAACAACAGAGCGTTAACCAAACTTTCAATAACGCCATGCTTGTCTTCGGGGCAAATCAGGCTTGCATTAATGCAGGCCGTGAACCAGAGGTCAACTCAGAGACGCAGCGGCCAGGATGATGCCAGACAGCCGCCTCATCATCTTCCTGAGGGTTGCCATGGAAACGTGACAATCGGTGCACTTTGATAAACGAAGATTGTGGCCTTGGGCTCTGCGTGACAAACACACACGCTCATACAATCACAAACATGCACCAGACCTCTACAAATGAGGAAATGCCACTCTGTTTGTAGGCAACAGTGAAAACAAAACTATTTTGTACTCTGTCAAATATATTGACCATGAAATTCATTTACAAAGCTATTTTTGGTATAGAATTGGCTTGCTGAGCTCAATACTGCTCCAGCCTTCTGCAGATTGAACGATAAGCTAATGCTGGTTATGGCTTTAAACAAGTATATTGCATCTGTCATAGACACAGCTCACACAACCAACAAGACTGGTTGCCAGATCTGTGGTGCTGAAGCCAAACCGTCTATTTAGTTTTGTGTGTTGAACAAAAGTGTCATCTTGTTCCAGAGATAATGGTGTTTTGGGCATTAATACGTTTTTTTCTAAATTTATTGTGTTCCTTTTCTATATTTTAAAGAAATGGTTTCTGTCAAAAAATGGAAATGTTGTCAGTATGCATGGCAACAGATAGAACATAACATGCACAAACGCAGTAGTTAATTAAAAACAAAACTATGTATATTTTTTCAATTCAAATGATGAATTTTATGAACTTAATATGAGAAATATGAAAGTAAGAAATATTAGATGTTAAAAGTGATTAATATACTGTGTATATATATGTTATTCTGTAAATTAAAAAAGCTATACAGAAGTAACAATGAAAATGGCACAAAATTAAAACAAATTAAAATCGAATGAAAAATGATCATATTGGTTGTCATATTTTACTAAAGTAATAGTACAACAAATGACAGTGATATGCCCCTAAAAACAAAACCAAACATTTGTTTCTGAAGCTCTCCACATTTTTAAATACCAAAAGTTTACTCTTGTAAACATGCATATTTTTGTTATGTTTTCCAGAACACTTTATTTTTCCAAAAACACCACATGTTTACAGAAAAGAAACGTCCAGCAAATAACATGGAATAATACTGAACTGTTCCATGAGCATACATGTACATTTCAAACAGACACCCAGTTAAACACCCACCTACAGTTTAAAACCTGGACATCTGGCAAACTTTACCACGGCTTTCTTTAAAAATGAGTGAGTGTTGAGTGTGCATTGTGAAACTCAGCAGCTGATCTTTACAGCCAATTCACAAGAAACCAAGGGCCAAAAAGTTAAGCAATTTATATTTGACTGGAATCAAATTTGAAATCTCTCAAGATCCAACAGCTCTTGAGCAATAAATGTAGTCACCTAAAATTATTTTGATGTTGAACTTTTAGTTTTGAAATCCATGGAGGTTGAAGTCTGAGGATGTTAAATATCTGAGCAATCATAAAATTGGCCGAATAATGTCACTTTGTTTAAAGCATCTACAATGCACATTCACACAGACAGTCAATTTGTAAACAGCACAAAGATGAATGTTTCTTTCATGAATATTAATTAGGTAGCATCACCATAGAATACAGAACAACAACAGTGTGGGCTAATTAATATTCATGAACCAGTTTAAGAACCCGCCCACAAACACACTGCATTGATTCAATTTTGAATAATATAAACCACTTTCATGTTCTTTTAAGATGCTTTTTACCCTTTAATCCTGGATGTAATTTTTATTCTGGACAGTCAATCCCTGACTACTTCTCAAAGCACGCTAAAGCATTTATTTTGACGTAACACAGCGGGATGAATCAGATCATTCTCACCCTGCAACATCACAGCGTGTGTGCAGAATTCCTCAGAGACTTTTTCCAGATGCCCAGCTCTCAACCTGACAGACTAGCAGCCTGCCGTGCAATGTGGGAGCAGATTGCCAGTGCCATGTTGTTGATTAAGGTTGCATAAGGCTGTTTCTCGCTCGGATTGGCTTGTGAGAAAGAACTATAAAAATCTGGGCCGCACTGGATTTACACTAAGAGCTATTGTCCTCTTCACAAACACACACACATAAACAAACCCCGCTCTCACAACAAGAGGCCACTGATCTGAGTGTGTGTTTCTTTTCCTGCAGGCTGGGTCACATGAGGGGTGCAATCATATAGAGGGGCGTGGCCACTGTCTGCAGTCTGACCAATCAGCATTCCGATACGCCTGCCACCCCAAGTATAGGTCTCTGCAGCAACTGTAATGGGAGTTACCAAATTGGGCCATTTTCAACCCATATTCCTGATTGGTGAGGGTAGGTTTAGGGGTAGGCTTAAGTCAGGGGGATCATTTTAATTGCATGGTTGAAAAACATCCCGCGGTTTGAAAATGCCCAGAAATTGAGAAACGCCCACTTTTGCTCTGCACAGACCTCAGTCTCTGCCACCTGCACACAGCTGTAAAAAATCTGGCTATCGCAAACCTGTGACTGTTTAAAGTCAACATGATTTTTTTTTAGATTTGTTTACTAAAATAAACCTGAAATTATATTATTTTTAAATTATATATATATATATACATTCTTTTCTTTTTTTTTATTTAAAAAGTACACACAAAAAGAGAAAAAAAGTTAAAATTGCTGCTTTCACAACCAATTTCACTTACAGTATAAATGAAAAAAGATACCGATTTTGAATTGTTAAAATTATTTTTTAGAATAAAGCTAAACATGAAATAAATATTAGATAAAAAAAAGAACTTAATGTACACAAAAAAAATAAGTTAAAAAGTTAAAGTTGAAACCGCATTCGTTTAAAAACTTTTTTTTGTTTATTAAATAATGATGATTAATTGAGAACAAATGTTTTAAACATAAATGTAAATGAAGATTAGAAATATTAGTAATACGTAACTGTCTGTCCTCATTCACTTGCATAACTATTAGAGCAGTGTAAACATTCTCTGAACGTCCTACAATAGAAAGTATGTTATATTGGTTTGGCACATGATTGAACTTTTCCATTTAGTGTCTGATTGCAGGCAGTCAGTATCTTTAATGATGGTAAAACACGTCTCCCCCTCACTCTGCTCAATCTCTCACGTCTCTTTGCAGTCATTTCAGTCTTTTCATTTCCTGCGGTGTCTCGGCTCAGGACCAATCAAAGCTGACATTGCCTCCCCTGGTTTCCTGCATGGATTTCATGTCTCAGTAATAAAATGTCAGCACACACACACACTCTTTCTCTCACAATGGGTGTCTGATTTAACAGCGAGTGTTATAATGTCCCAGCTCCAACCGGTTTACTTCTCTGTGTTACTGTCCTGTCCTGCACACAGTCCTGAATGGAGACTGACATTCTTCTAAACCAATCAGTCTGGAGTGGGTGGAGCTTGTAGTGAAAGTTGAATTCTGATTGGCTATTTGTTATTATAATAACTTTTTATATTTATAACTTTATTATTATAACTTAAAACTTATGATAATATGGAGAGTGTAATGTTATGGAAATATCATTTGCAAGTTTGATGTCAGCAACATTTATTATTTTAAGGAAATTCAGTTTTGGGGAAAAAGGAAATTCTGTTTCAGAGAAAGCTGTTCTGTTGAAAGTTTCCACAAAAATATATAGCAGCACAGCTGTTTTCAACTGATAAAAAAAAAAATTGGCTTTGCATCAAAGGAATAAATAACATTTTTAAATACATTACAATAGAAAACAGTTCCTTTAAATGTATTGGTTTACAATATTAACACAATAAATGTATAGGTTTTTGTCAAATAAATGCAGTTTTTGTAAACATTTGGTATGAACATAAGTGGACTACAATCTACATTTGTGTCATGTTTTCACATGACTTCATACGACTTGGAAAACAGCGCACAATTCATTACTCATACTCATACATACATTCATTTACTCATTTTTGTTCCCCATGCAGCCCTATCCTCATTGCTCTTTTGTGTCCCACAAATGAAAGACATGAGGGAGAGTGATTTCATTTTAATTTTAAAAATGCCATGACAGAAAAGAGCAGCAAAGCTCTTGTAAATGTCAATGCAATGAATGAGAAGGCCAAACAGAACAACAATCTCCAGCCTGATAGATGAACGACACTTCAGACCCGTTTGGCATTTGGAGTGGACAGATCGAGCCACATAAACAGGGTTTCTAATGAGCAATTGTGAGACGGTGTACTGACTGTGTGTATGGGAGTTTATGAATGTGTGGGTGATTCGCAATGATCTTGTGGACAATATAAAATCAAGCAAAACTGTAAAATGGCAAATTGGCAACAGTCACCTCTTTAAGCTATTTCATACATGCTTCCGTTCAAAGGTTTTGGGCAATTACAAAAAAAAAGAAATTGCTACTTTTTTTTAGCAGGGATGCATTAAATGGATCAAAAGTTACTGTAAAGACATTCATAACGCAAATGAACAAATTTACAAATAAACGCTGTGCTTTTTTTTTTTAACAATGATAATGATAAATGTTTCTTGAGCAGCAAATCTGCAATCGTGACACTGAAGACAGGAGTCATGATGCTGAAAATTCAGCTTTGAGCACAGGAATAAATGACACTTTTAAAATATATTCAAATAAAAATCATTTATTTTAAATTGTAATTTCACAATATTACTGATTTTAATGGATTTTTTTAACCAATAAATGAAGCCTATACAAGAGACCTCTTTCATTAACATTCAATAAATCTTGCCCAAACCTTATAACGGTAGTCTATGAATAAAAAGCCCAAAAATGTCACCCATGGATGAGAGACAGTGTGTGTGTGTGTGTGTGTGTTTGTGCAATGTAAGCACATGCTGTCCCCCATCTGCCGGCCGATAGGTTATTTCCTTTCCTGTGCAGCCAGGTTTCCTGCTCGAGTTTGACACACACTTCTTAACCTTTGGATAAGATACATACACCCACACACACACTCCTGAAACAAGTCCTGGACGCTACACACACAGACACACACACATTGTCTACCCACAAAACCCGCTGGAATATCTCCATGTTTTCAGGCCTCTGTGGAGCATTCACTAATAATAAGAGATGCAGTGCCAGCGAAGCAGCAATAACAGGAACAATGAGAAAACAAAAAGAACCAGAAAACGGCTTTGAATATTCCTGCAGACGCTGAGAGGATCAGAGAGTGTGACTGTGCTGAACATGCAGCTTTCATAACCACACGCAATATGATGAACAATCAACAAACGTGTGAAATGGATCCGCCAGGCCAGACTGTACATGCTTGGATAGCTTGAATGAAATTGGCTCTTAAAAAATAATTGAGAACATTTGTGTGTCTGCCTGTGTATCGTTTAACATTTCAGAGGCAAGTGTATTTAAAGGAATAGCTCATCCAAAAATGGAAATTTGCTATCAATGTCCTCACCCTAAGGCTTCCAAGATGTAGATTTGTTTGTTTCTTCATTAGATTTTGGAGAAATGTAGCATTGCATCACTGTCTCAGAAATGGATGCTCTGCAGTGAATGGGTGCCGTCGGAAGAGAGTCCAGTAAAACATCACAGTATTTCACACCTGTCCAGTACACCAGTCAACATCTTAAAAACAGAAAGAAAAGCTCTGTCCCTATGTTCACAATATTGCTTTCTCCAGTGAAAATGTCATCTCATCAAGAGAGATCAAACGGATCAAACACTGTTTACAAGTGAAATCAGTCAAAAGCAGTTCTAAACAAATACTGTATGTAGGATTTTGGCTATAAGCAAGTTTCAAGAAGGCTTGATAGATATGTTTCATTTAAACACATAGCCTTTTGCTTCACAATATGTTAGAGTGGTGTCGATTTTTGTGATGTTTTTATCAGTTGTTTGGACTCTCATCCTGACGGCACCCATTCACTGCAGAGCATCAGTGCTAATGCATTACTCCAAATGGATATATATTTTGAATCGCCTGAGGGTAATTACATCCCTGCAGGACATAACAGCATTTTCCTTTTTCTTTTGAAATAAGAGATTGACAAATTACATCAACATACCTAAATTCCCTGCAACCACGAGCCAAACATATTTACGTGTCAACATCTGCTCTGTATTCAGCAACCACACAAACTGTAAGCAATCATAACAAAGCTCACTTACAGATGAACTCTTAAAGGTACAGTAGCAAAAACTGTCAGTTGTCAACTTCGAGGGAGAAGTCAGAAAATTGCAATTTATGCCTTGTGAAAAAAGAAAACCTTGGCTAACTAAAGAAACACGCAATATCAACAAAAAACCTTTCAGACTTTTTCAGCTACACTGACTGAGGAAATGTTGGCCTTACCTTGAGCAGTGATGTTTCAGTGTATGATTTGGTCCATTGTAGCCAGTGAGCTGTAGGAGGAATCCAGCCGTCACATCGCTCCTTCAGCCTTAAAACCTTCTGTCTCACGCTCTCCTTCTACGTGAGACAATATCTATCTATCTTACAAATCCACGAAAATAAAAAGATGCAGCAGAAATCCAGGAGCTCAATGCAGCAGCACGATGAAATCTGGAGAAGAAGACGACAGACAGAGAGCCAGGTTAGATGTTTATTCAGGTAATTATGTAAGCAGTCATTACGGTAAAACAAACCATGACAGAGCCATCGGGCACGGATATCAAGCTTTAATTAAATGGTTCCATATTAAAATACATCAGTAAATAAATGCACAGTTAGAAGCAAAAATTAAATTAACATATAAATAATGTATAATTACATGCACAAATAAATAAATGCATACACATAAATACGTAATCAAATGCCTAAATGAATATGTGCATAATGCATAAATAAATGGACAAACAAATAAATACACTATCAATCAATGCATTTGTGTTAAAATAAGTTTGTGATGTTTGAAGAAAGAGAGCACAAACTATTATTTGTGCATCATATAACGCATTTTTTGTATTTATGCTGCTTTTATTTATTTGTGCATGCAATTATTCATTTATTAACGTATTTATGCCCTAAATTATGCATTTATTTATTTGTGCATTTCATTAAATCTACATAATTTCAACCTATTTGCTAATCTGATTCCAGTCATGCTCTATAATGACGTCAAATTTTGTTATTATATCACATTAACTCCAAACTAATTTACAAAAATCCAACAGCAGGTTTGAGTTGAGGTGTGATTCATCTCTGCAACACGTGTGCTGAACTACACAGGGTTATGAGAAACAGCATCACTAATAGCAAGAGCCACTAATGACATTCCCTCTTAATGGCTCTCTCAGAACGAGTCCTGTTAAACACAACTGCTTCAAACACACAAATCATCCAGGAAATCGACTTAACGCCTCATTTCTATTGAGCTCACTGTTACTGTTTGTAATGAGACTCAATATATTTAACAGTCAGCATCCAGCAGTCCCTTCACATTCTCTAGCGGTCCGGACATCAGATTCAGAGGCCGTTTTAAAATTTAAAGAGCTCTCGGCGTGGCCACACATGGCAGAGATGACTTCTGTGTGTGATATAATCCCAACAGCCCCTCCAGGGGACGCCACACATGAATTTAGATGAGCGCCAGAGATGAAATGGAGTGAGAGGAGGCTTCAGATAAAGACTGAGAAAAGGAAACACACTTGATAGACACGAGGAGACGGGGGTGACAAAGTACAATTTATCTACCTGGGAAAAGCTGCAAGGGTACACAATCCACACGCTTGTGCATTTCAAGCTGTTGCTATGGTGAGCATCTATAGTCTAGCAACCAGACTGAGCGGGGGTTACTATGCGCTTAGCAGGTTTTTAAGTTCCCACATGCATGGATGGGTAAAGCGGCCACATCTCATTGCAATGTCTGTCATTTATTTTATTAACTTTAACATGATAGGTTAATTCACAATGTATAAAAACTGAGCATGCTAACCATAGTTTCTGAATAGAAAAATGTCAAATAATTTTGTCAATTTATTTTGTATTTATATATATATATATATAAAATTTAAATTAAATATAGCATATACTAATATTAATGTATTGAATATAAAATGAATGTTTACTGAAATATTTTATATTTATAATATTTAAAGGAATACAAATGTATACAAATACTTTTTACAATTATATTTTGTTACATATAAAATCATATTAAAGTAATGATTCAATATTTTATTTTCTCTGAATTATTTATAGTTACGTGTAAAATATAATTTTTGTTTTATTCTGTAAAGTACAGATGACATTTTTTCACAGTTTTGTAATCAAAATGTTGCCATTTAGAGTGTTTTAAAGCAAAAAAAAGATCCCTTGTTTTCATACATTCTCTTATTTCTTTATTTATGTTATTTTTAAAAAAAAAATTATTAGGATCAAAATAATTGAAAACCATTAATTCATAGCAGCTCTAACGATAACTGGCTTTACTGAAATGTAAGTTTATCCTTCCACAAAGCAAAAAGAAATAAGGGCAAGGGCAATTCTAGTATAACGCTACAAAAAGTGTAGAAAAAAACCCTCTCCATGGAAATGTATGAGGCGTAACATCAATAAACGCTGGTCTCTGAGCCTCTCTGTGTGTTTGTGTCGTCCCGGGTGAGCAGGAAGATTTCTGTGTAACCTTTAGAGAGCAGATGAAAGCAGCAGAACTCAGACGGGTGACGGCCTGGCCGTGAACTCTGGATGTGGTTCTTGATGAAGAGCAAGTAATCCCTGATCTCCTCCTGTGGGTCTCCTCTTTACAGTCAGACTCTCTCCCGCTGAGCTCCTGCGCGACTCATTTCAGCTTCAGTCGCGTGATAACAGGCTTTACTTCTCTGGATATGACAGCAAAATAGATCTAACGAACTGAGCACTGAGTGCAGCACAGAAGCATCCTGAATGAATGAGCTGATCGTCTATTTAATACAAATAAATAAAAACAAAAGGAAATAAAAATAATATATTTTTCCAAGTTATAAATAAAACTGATGTAAATACAAGAGTACAAAATACTATTTCAGTCTCTCTAACTAATTTATGTATCACGTGTCAATTCTTTATAATTATTTTTAATTAAAAATTATTTTTTATCATTACATTTTTTAGCATAGAATCGGAAGCAAGTTGTTAGCATTCACATCCTTTTTTTTAATAAAGCCGGCATTTATCATATAATCATGCAAATACAAAGAGAAAACTGGTAAAAAAATAATTTTCATTAATTTCAGAAATTATTAGAATTTTTTTTTTAATTAAGAAAAAGCCAAGTGACAAAATAAGTGATAAAATAAATATATATATATATATATATATACATATATATATATATATTTAACAAATAGGAAAATGTTTTTGTTTAAATAAAAATATTCTTCATAAATATATTGATATAATCTACAAAATAAATTGTTTACAAAATAGTCAAATATAAAAAAAACAACAAAATGAAAATTATCTTAAATAAAAAATATGAATAAGTAAATAATAAGAATAGTAAAAGTGGAAAGAGTCTACCTTCAAGTCTATAATTTGTTTGTTGATAATAATGCATTAGATTTACAAATACAATAAAAATAAAAGTGACAAAAAAGTGCTAAAAACTATTTTTTAAACAACAAAAATAATTTGTAATTATTTAAATAGATTTATCTAAAAATAGCCAAATAATCAAATAACTAATGGTCTAACGGATAGAGAGTCAGAAAGAAAAGAAAAATAAAAGTAAGTCCATATTTAAGTCTATGCATTTTTTTTTTTTTTTTTTCAGAAAAGAAAATCTTGTAGCTCTGAACAGTAATGGCATGCTGCAACTTTACAAAACACTTGATATAAGGAATCATTCATGTGCGAGTTCATGGGTCAGGGGTTTCTTCAAATCCCCAATGCAAAGTACGAGCAATAATACTAGTGATTCCTACCTTAGCGAGCACTACTAATAAATTATACATTCAGAAAGATTTGAACAGTGCTGTTAAATGTGCAAAGGCCATTTCCATAGCTACTTCATGAATGCATAATACTGCTGAGACCCACTGTGCTATCTGTGTCCTATCTCATCCAATCACCTTCAGCCTCTCCGGAGACGCTAAACATCCCCGAATCAAAAACCAACAACTGCTGTTTTTCAGAAAAAGCAGAGAAATACACAAACCAGCACAGAATCTGGATGTGTGTGCGTCTCTGGGCTGATCTCACTAATTAGCAACGTTTATTGTGCCAGAAGACAGTCTTCTAGTGCTGGAGATCAGGGTTTATATTTAAAACCTCCATTAGCACGTGATATATCTGAGCAAAACACGGCTGGAATTTATCAGGATTACAGCAACGCTCCTGTAAATACTCTACAAAGCCTCTTTGAGTGAAAGTAGAGTCGTGTAATGTGCCTTTGACCCGTTGAATCAGAATGGATTTATCAATAGCCGCTCCTTATGAGACTCACCCACATTCACAAGAGCTTCAAACGCTACATTGTGCTTTTTAATTAAACGATTCAAGGTTTTTCTCTCTCGAAGACATGTTGAGACTAGAATGATCTAACCTTGCCTGTGCAAAACTATATCCAATCAAAAACTATATCCAATATGCAGAGATGCAACTAACTATTCTTAAAGGAACAGTTCACAAAATGAAAATGAGCTGACAGTTTACTTAGCCTCAGGCCATTCAAGATCAAAATCAGTTGCTCAGCAATGGATGCTCTGCAGTGAATGGGTCCAAACTGCTTATAAAAACAGCATAATAATCCACAAGTAACTGACTATGAAACTGTCTTGGTTTGCAAACAATGCCTGATCTGTGGAGATTTTTCTTTCGTCTCAGACGACAGACTTTTTGGACTCCCAATCTGATGGCACCCATTCACTCCAGAGCATCTGTTGTTGACTATTCCCATTCAAACTATTCCTTAATAACTGACTTGATGATTGGAAATGTTACATCAACTAATTGGATGATAAATGCAACAATTACTTACCAAATCATTTAGTTTTGCTCTAAGCCAAATAACAAATGTTACGTCCAAGGACGTATTAATTAATTAATTATTGTGTCTGGTGTAGTTGTTCTTCCCAAAGCTCTGTGTCTTCTGCTCTCTAGGTTTCTCTCTCTCTCTCTCTC
>JAUMHP010000062.1:16880367-16909520 GCA_032361065.1 Enteromius trimaculatus
GGTGATGGGTCCCGCTGCTGGCTTCCGGAGGGAGCCACAGAGGCGCGGCTGGTGACACATTATATTATTATTAATATTTGCATTCTTGTTTTATTTTAATATTAGTTCTTTATCAGTACCGACTTTTCATGTAAATAAATATTATTATAATAAATATTAATGAATATAACTTTTAGGCCCACTTCACAAATGGGGCTTAGCTTAAGCCAGGACTAGGCATTAGTTATAGATATTTATAGATATTACAGATATTTAAGTAACTTTTACAAAAATTCTGAAATAATATATAATAGATATAAACACACTGCAAATTGTATATTAATATTATTAAATTGCCATACAATTATTATATTTGTTTAATTAATAAATTAAATATTATGCGAAATAAAACAAATATTTATACAATTGTAATAAATATTGTAATATTACTAAAATAGAGCAAAATACAGTAGAATATCTTCATAAAACTGAAACTTTGAAAATTTTTATTATATTATTATAAACATTAAAGCAATTATATGTATAATAATCTGTAATACATAATACAGCAACTTTTATATTAATATAATATACTAAGTATTACATTTGTATATTTAATCAATTAAATAATATTATGAAAAATAAAATAAATATTTATACAATTGTAATAAATATCCTAATTTATTTTGGACAGTTTTGTTTTACATTAATATATTTTTTAAATATTATTTACTTGTTTTAATGTTTTATCTTTTTGTAAATCAAAATGTGGTAAATGCTCTCCCTTCACCTGGCATGGGCAGGTGTGGCCCTGCACCGCTGCAGTCAAAGACAAGTCTCTGTGTTAGTAAACTCTTCAGACTTCCATCTATAGCTGCTCAATACTGCAGTGGACTCCAGAGTCCCTGAACACTTCCTGTCCCATTTAACAGCGATCTGTCTCTTCCTCTGCGCTCTTCCTCTCAGAAGCTGGCTGCTTGTGCTGCACATAAACAGCTCCAGTGGAAGAAAGGCCTGTATTGTGTCCACTGCACCTGGACTAGTGTGGTCCGCGTGCATCGGGTTCTGGACCCTGGGACCGCTCCAACCTCTGAGTCAGAGCGGCGCAGAGCTGAAAGCTCATTCTCTTTGAGAGAGCATCCCACATCTGTGCTGAAAGCCAGGATGTATTCTGATTAAACCAATGGCTCTGCCAAAAAAAAACTATTAATATACGGTTATCATTTACTCTGCCGAAAAGATGTTCCACTACCAAATGAGATGCTCTTATTTTACAGTTATTTACCCTAGTGGATGGAACCCTAGCGTGGGCAAGAGTTCGGCGTTCGGCTCGTTTACCGTCTGCCCCCCCGGAAAGGCGTGAATTTTAAAGGAAACGGTGGAGAAGGGGAGGAGGAGGGATGCACAAAAGCGAGATGTGGGGAAATGAAAGCTGGAAGAATTTATAGTGAAGAGGAGAGATTTGATTGGGTGCGAATAAACAAGGGATGATTAGGTAAACGGCTGCCAGCCGTGTGTGATTACTCGTTCAGCGATCCTCTCGAAACAAAGATATTTGCAAAACTTTTACTGATGAGAGTGAATAAATGATGACAAGAGAACCGTCCCTTTAACGGTGAGAAGTGTGTGAGATGTCTTGTAGGCTGTGCTGCAGTGTGAGAGTGTAACCGGGGTAAAACTGCAGGCTCTCATTAATCACCTGCTCTCTGCTGCCTGCCTTCTGCCGAGCACAGGTTTGTATTTTAGGTGAAGCTAAAAATAGATATCCTTGGCAAATTGTAAGAGAACACACCTGTCACCTGTGATTCATTTGCAAAGGTTTGAACACAAACAAACAAACACACACACCCTAACTAGTACTCAAACATAAAACAAACAAAAGAATTAAGCAACATAGATTAAAAAAAATAAAAAAAATAATTAAAAAAAAATTTAAAATACAACTTCTAATGAACATTAAAAATGTAAAAAATACAGTATAAATATAAAAAATACCAAAAAAAAAAAAATTCAATATATTAACAAATTCTACAGCATTATATTTTTTTTAAAATGCTGAAATAAATATGAAACAAAGCCCACACTGTAGCTTGAGCCAAAATAAACCTGCGCTGCTTCAGTGTGCATGCGGCATAAACCACAGAACAGGAAAACACAGAAAACCACCTGAGAACTGAGAGCTCTGCTTTTCCTCACAGCATATCCTCCTCTCCTCTCCGTTCTCTGCCTTTATCAGTCAATCTTGCTCAGTCACGTCACACATGCTCTGGTTGAAGGCTTTTATTGGCGGTTGCAAACACGCACACACACACAAACTAGCTGGCTGCCTTTCACTGGCTTCTATGGTTATCAAGTGAGAAATAAGAAAAAATACACTTCAGATGTTATGGGCTCAATATTTTTATGATTTTTCTTCTGATAACACTTCAGCCAGTTTAGGCCTGTATGAATATGGATAAAAAAATAAAACACTAAAACCACCAGTAGATGGCACCAAGTCCCTGTTTTAATGAGTGATTTGTTGAATCATTGCTTCAAACGATTTGTTCGAAATGGAGGATTCAATTAGAAATTACAAGACACAGTAATTCAGTTTATTCCTAAGTTTGGAGTGAATAGTTTTACACTATTAGTAAAAAACAATTTGAGGGGACTTTTTCACCTTGCCACAAGATAGAAGTGTGAACAGATAAGAAGAGGGAGGTGGATGTGAGAATAAAAAGTGACAGGTTTTATTTGAATAAAACTTTTTATTCAAATTTATTTTGAAGCTGAAACTGGGTGGAATGATTCCAGAGAAGCAGAAACCAGGCTGAAAATAAAAACAGAAAGTCTTTCTGATGGAAGAGAGCACAGGTGTGATAACGAGCTGAGACGGTAAATAACACTATTTCCATGAGTCTGACCATTTCCTTGTCTGCCATAAAAACAAAACAATAATAAACAGATATTTGCGTTAGTCTGAATATTGCTATGTCTGCCATCCATAAATAAAATGAATTACAATAAAAATTTACACATTGTCCACTAATAGCCAAAATAAAGTAAAAAAAAAAAAGAAAAAAAAAAAAAATATATATATATATATATATATATTAATGTATTAAATATTTTATGTTTTTATTAATAAAAATACAAAGCATAAGAAATATAATAAACTAACATTGAAATAAGAAAATACAATTATTTACATTTATTAAATAAATTGTTAAGCACATTAAATGTTCAAACCTGAATAATTTCTTGATATTTCAAATTTTTAATAATAATAATAAGAAGAAGAAGAAGAAGAAATAGAATAACAACCTTAAAATAAAAAATGAATGATTTACATTTATTAAATACATTTTTAGTATTAATGTTTAAAACTGTATTTTCTTATGTTCGTTTTTATATTTCAAGTTTGTACATCTATCATACTATCATAGTAATTAAATTAAATTAAATTAAATTAAATTAAATTAAATTAAATTAAATTAAATTAAATTAAATTAAATTAAATTAACTTTAGATGTGTTTTAATTATTAAAAGTTTATTATTGCAAGTCTTAATTTATTTATTCACTTTTCCAAAATTCACGGTTTTGCATGAATAGAAAAAATTATTCTCAGTGATCATGTGGAAAAACAAAACAAATGACATGAAACTTAAAATAGCATAACATATGCAATAAACAAAACGCTAATTGACTAGTTGCCTGTTGTATGTAGATTAATGTGAGGCACAAAAATATGCCGCATTTTATTGTAACAGTCTCACACTCTCTGTCTATAATGTTCTCTCTATCTATAAATCTTTCACTTTCTGTTCTAGCTGTCTGTGTGCTTCTTTACTAGCACAAAAACCACTTACTATTACTGTCATATGGCCATCATAAGCAGAATATGCAAAGTTTATTTCTCACATGCCCGCACTTCTTTGAGAGTAGGACCTGATCCACAGGCCTTTGCTTCACAGTCTGATCTTGTTTTGACAGCCATGAAAACAATGAAGAATAGAAAGAACAGCATAAAGGAAACTGAGTCAGTCTCTGAAAGGGAAAAACTGAGAGATGGAGTGAAAAGAAAGCAGGGAGTACAGGTGGCTGAGACATGTTTGAGACACAAAGGCACCTCAAACGCGACACACCTTCAATGGCCTGTTTAAAAAGCAAACCGATGCAGTCTCCTGCGGGACTGTTTGATTACAAACACACACTGTAAAGCTAGCACAGCTCTGGCCAACATTCAGTCATATGCCTGATTTAGTATTACTTCTGCACAAGTGTTAAAAACTCTCACCGAACTTGAAATTATGCATCACTGTTGTTTTAAGTAAATGGTGTGGGAAATGAAACAAACAGCAGAAGCTGCAGAATGCATGCAGATAATGAAGAGCTCTTTTCGGATAGGAACTTCAAGTAGACACAGGGCTTAATAAAGCATGAACCCGAAATGTCCGTGCAGAAACCTCATCAGAAACGTTTGCTGTTTTTGCACCACAAAACCCACAGGCTGATGTTACTATTCCCTTCCTCATTTTATAATTATGTTTTAAGTCAAGAGTAAAAAATCTAGTGAGCTATACTGAAACAGCATGTTAAGGTTTAACATGCACACTTGCAAAGCAGAAAAGTGCAAAAAGAATGAAGTGCATTATGCTGAAATCTAAAAATATCACCACATGCAATGTTACAGTAAAGGCAAACCTAACATGCCATTCAGTTATTCCAGAGAAAGAGAGAAAAAAATTATAATTTTAGACGGCAGGAAGAAATAATAATAATAATAATAATAATAATAATATTGATATTATTTATTAGATTATTCATTTTTAATTTAAAATAAAAATATATGACCACAAAATATAAATAAATAAATAAAAACATAAATACATTGTTTAATTAATAAACAGTAAATATATATATATATATATAAATATATATTTGCTGTTTATTAATGAAAAATCGACCGGGTATTGACTCCTGGTTGAGGATTTGAAGTCTTCGAAGCTTTTATTTCCTGAAGCAAATTTAAAAAAAATGGCTTATGTAAACTATATGTTCAGATGTGGAAAAAATCCTCTCCTTTTTAGCGAACACTCTCCGTTTCCTGCACTGCCTTCTCCTAGCAACAACAAATGCAAAACAATTAAAGACATGCTTTTTTTTTATCCATTATATCATTGAGCGAACGCTAGTAAACTGACTAGCGCACACATTAGTAACCTTAGTTGCGCAATTCATTTTAATATTTTCCTCCCATAAATATTAGGCCTAAAACGAAATTCCTACAAATGCATTTTTAATAAGCTCAGGAGCAAATATAACTGTGTCTCAACACTGCCATTACAGTATCACAATAACTTATTTGCTAATGCCAAACATTCCATGATGGTTTATACTGTTGCCTTATAGGGACAATGAGACAGGCCCAGAACTACAGCCTACATTAGACACTACATAGCCTACAGCCTCTCATTCCCAGTCTTTCACACCGAGTCATTGTTTAAAGCTGACTCAGAATACGCAGAGCTCAAAAACAGAAGGAAACAAGACTTGTGACATCACTTCCTGTGAGCATGTGAGAATTTGTGGTTAAACGAATATAAAACAAAACCCGATCATTTGAACTATTAGGCAGATGCTTTGAACACTCAGACAGCAAAAGCAGATAAATCAGCATCCAGAAGAAATGTGGACTCGATTTTAAACAACTGCAGAACGTGGGTCTGTTTGCTGCTCCCTCAAATGATAGGACGTTCTCTCCAGATCTCAGAGATAATAGCAGTCGTGCGTTGAGCATAATCACATGTCAAAGATGCACACAAACAGTTAAACACGAAATACACACACAGCTCCAATGCAAAGTGTTTTGCACAATAGTTGAAAAAAAAAGTTGAAAAGAAGGAAGTGCATTATGCTAGACTGTACACACGCACACACACACACACATATATATATATATATTGAATAAAGTCTTAAATGATTCAGACATTAAATAATTATTAAATAGACATTTTTTTCATAGACTGAAAGTCAATAGGGTTGTTGCAATTCATAGTTTTTAATTACGTTCACATATGTACATAAAGTAATGCAGTAAGTGACATCTGGGAACCAATTACCGAGACGTGTCTTTAATTGCTATATTTGATGCATCTTAAGAAGAGGAAGATGAGTTTTCATACGTATATTTTTAAATATATTTACACCAGTAGTGTAACGTGTGAGTGTGAAGATGCCGAGATAAACTGCATGAACTGTTTTCTTCTGGGGTTTTTTCTTCTTCTTTTCTGTCTAAAAAGTGTCTTTGGTGATGCAGCTGGAAGTGTTTGCTGCCAGAAAAGAGCAAGAGAGCAGAGGAGTGAATCAGACCTGCCAAAACAAGACACACAATGCTGCCTTGAAGCTCAACACAGCACAAAGATCAACTACTAGAACTGAGAGCACTGTCTACTAAAGCAACAGTTCACCAAAAATCATTATTCTGCACAAATAAGGAAACATACATTTTATTGTTGCTTGTTAATTGCTAAAAAAAATCCTGCTGCGTAGGTCTCCAATGGTTACTGGTTCTAAACATTTTAAACATTGGTATAAAAAAAACGTTTTAAATGTATGTACAAATTTAAATATTTGATGCTAAAAATTAAACAATTAACCTACTTTAAAAATATATATATATATATAAAAAGCAAATATTGTAATATCAACTAACTTAAATAAGTTTAGAAAACTTTATAAGTTACAAAAATTGAAATAATGTTTTAAAGCTATATGAATAGTATTTAATTAATTAATTAATTAATAAGCAATAGTGTTAAATATGCATTAAAAATAAACATTTAAAAACTTGTGAATATTAAATACAAACTTCAAAATTAAACATGCCCTGGCAGATAACTAAAATAAACAATTTGAAGTTATGAAAGTAAAATAACATAAAAAAAAAAATAATAATAATCATTTTGAAGCAATATATAAATAGCATTCAAATTAATTATACACACACACACACACATATATATATATATATATATATATATAGTTATAGTTATTATTAAATTGTTAACAATCAAATTAAAATATTATTTTAATTCATAAAACAATGACAAAAATATAAATAAAAAACTAAATAATTCATAATATTAATAAATACTATATTAGCAGAAAAAGAAAGGAAAGGATTTGTAAAAACATAAGGGTCAGAAAATAATAATTTTATTTTTGGATGAGCTTTAATATTAGGAGTTCTCAAATTTTCTTGGCTCATGTTTTTAAAAAGGTGTTCCTCAGAGGTGTACGCTAGGACTCAAAACAAGCATGCGAAAACATGCCTCTACAAACACACCCTGTCACAACCAAACACACTATCTCTGCATCTCTCTACACGCTCACACCTCTCTATCGCCTCGTCTGATCTGATCCGGGGTCTGTCATTAATCAGAGGTAATCTCGTGGTCAGCTGGTTGGCATGGAGACCGTCTCCCCTGGGAACAGACCTGTATACTCTTCCTGACACAGGTCCTGACCCATCCACGTTCACTCGAGACAAATGTCGCAACGCTGCGCAATTACTACCCTCTAATAAAGACAGGGACTGAAGCAAGAGTTTTTGGGGGGGTTTTTTTGCCTGTTTTATTGTATATCTCAACATTTGGAGAAATATTACTTGCTCACCAGTGGATCATCTAGAGAGTTTGTTTCTTCATCAAAACAGATTTGGTGAAATTTTGCACTGCTCACCAATGCAGTGAATGGGTGCCGTCAGAATGAGAGTCCAAACAGCTGATAAAAACATCATAATAATCCACACCAGTCTATCAGTTAACATCTTGTGAAGCGAACAGCTGTTTTTCTGGAAAAATAAAAACCAAAACATAAGGCATACCTTGTCAAAATGTCTGTTTGGACTTTGATTCTGACGGCACCCACTCACTGCGAAGGATCCTTTGCTGAGAAACATTTCTGATGAAAGTGGATGAAAGTTTGCCTTCAGTTGCCTAGTTTGTTTTTGTTTTGCTCATATTTCCTTCATCCTGGAAATACACTTCCTCCGCCGGATCCAGGAAGAACTTTATCAGATGGTGTTGATAAAGCACCATTCAGCTCCTCTGCAGAAACCAGCGTGCAGTGAAGCAGCCCCGCATGCAAATGCAAGCAGTGAATCGAAACATGAGGTAATTGCATTCTTCAGCAGCTCGTCTGCATGTTTATTATATGCTCGAGGTATTCGGCTGATTTCATTGCGTTTCACATTTGCATCAAATCCAGGAAAACCTGAGGTACTGAGATTTTCTTCAGAAGGATCTCTAGTGAGTCTGAGTTTTTACTGGATAATCCCAAGAAAGCAATTTGAATGTGGGATCAGTACTCTCTCTCTCTCTCTCTCTCTCAGGTTTAGACTGTATGTATGATAACATAGTGGAGTACTGATGCAGCTCAATGTACTTCAACACACTGACATTATTCATGTAAATCTCACAAAAACACTAGGTGAACAGGTTCACCCAAAGCTCAAGGAAGCAAAATAAAATAAAAAGTTATTATTATTACCATTATAGCATTTTTGTTTCATTGTTATGTTATGTTATATTACAAAATGTTTTTACAGAAATGCAAAAAAATAAAATAATGGAATGCATTTTTAATGATGATTCTCATTACTGTATTTTACTGTACAGATTTCGTAAAAAAAACCGTCATGGCACCATGCATTATTGTTATTTTCATTTTTAATAAAAGAAAGGGCAATATACATGCATATCTACAAACATAAACTCAGGCTGTTCATATACTGTGTTAATGTTTTGCAATAAAATATGTTTAAAGGCCATAATAAGGCCTAACAAATAATTTATAATAAGTAATTTTATTTAGCATTACAGTAATGACAATTTAGTGGTACATAAGCATTAAAAGTATCACATAAAAAATTATTTTATTTTATTTTCAGGTGGGAAAAAAATTACCATACTTTTGAAAGGCTTTGAGAAATCCACCTTATCATATGCATAAGCAGCTATGATAAACAACATCAAAACATAATGTAGGCCATAAACATTTATGGCTGCTGCATAAAAGCAGGCCTACATGTCACTGCATCTTTATCTCTCTCTGTGTATGAGTGTGTGAGTGTGCGTGTGTGAGAGAGATCATGGTTTATCATGCTGGGCAACACTCCTACACTTCAGTCACATACATACTGCCTGACAAACAGAGACGTGCTCTGGCCTCAACCCTGAACACTAAACGCACTGAAAGCAAGTTTCTGATGCCTGCAGAACTTACAGATGTAAACATCATGAAAATTGAAATGAAAGGCTGGAAGGCTGAATCCTGGTGGAATAAGTCAGATCAGACCTCATTATATTCCCAGTGACTGAGCCCCAGTGAACTGTCAGCTCTCCTACATCTCCTACAAGCCCGATAAGAAAAATGCAGCGGCCTGCTTTGCTCTTCTGTGAGGGTCAGAAATGGATTAGGCGTTCATTAATTCAGCTGCGGGATTATGAAAATCCTGAGCCGCCTCTGACGACAGCTACGGGAAAGTGGCAGAAACAATGATGATTTTTGTTGCTTTGCACTGACAGGAGCTGCCAGAAACAATAGAGCTCTCATTCCTGACAGGGTCAACAGAGATTAGAGGAGACGCGGGCGGAAAACAGAGAGCCCACTAAATCACACGCAATTCAGCAGATTATGACATCAGCAATTAGCCAATCAGGAGCTGCTCTGTTGGGTGAAAATGGAAGTGTAGTAGATCTTTATTTTTTAATTCACATTACTTTTCTACTTTTTTTTTTTAAACAAATATTAGTGACATAACCATATGATATAGTACTTTGTAAAATGAAATAAAATAAAATAACTGAAAGGGTCTCGTCATTAAAAACAGCACAATCTGTAAGATGCGCTACTTAAAATAAAAAAGAAAGTTCCTTCAGATACAGTACTTCATTTAATTTAACTATATTTTAAAATAAAATGAATTAACATAACCGAAAGGGTTTCTTTAGCATATAAATTAAATTAAATTAAATAGTTGATTCTCTAAGATGTGCTAATTACATTTTATTAAATAAAATAACAATAATAATTAATAATTAAATTTAAATAATAAACTGAATTAATACTGATTGTTTCACAAGCATAATTCTTAATTAGGCACAATTTTAATAAACCTCACAGATAAAAAAAATAATAAAATAAAATGGAAACTAAACTAAACTAAACTAAAATAAACTAAACTAAACTAAAATATATTTTTATTCTGTAAACAAATAGCTTAGCTAGAATAAAGAAAACAATAATGTCTGGCTCAGAGCTGGAAATGACTACCATGTTTAAGAGGGAAATTATACAGCAATAAAACCTAACTTCATAACTATAAATCAGAGACAGACACCCGCAAACACGTGTGTCTCAGATCGCCTGGGCCCGGGGCAGGTAAAGTCAGTCTAATGCTATTTCTCTTCCTAACAAACCATAGCCTCAGCCTTATTTGAATTAAGGCTGACTAATGCATTACATTATGTGTTGCATCATCAGGCAAAATATTCCTCTGAGGCAAAAATGTAAACATATACAGCATCTCATTCACAAACAAAGCTAATTTTATTCTAATGTGAACACCCATGTTTTTCCCATTGCTAAATTCCTGTCTCTCTGCTTGTCCATCCACTAAATCATCTAAAAGCCTGAAAATGTGCAGCCTTCATTTCAAGCTAATTTCATGAGAGGAAAATCTACCTTTCTTATCAGCACTTAATGAGCACAGCCAATTAGGATCTGTTGAATGTTGCAAGAACAGGTTTCATTAGTAGAGAATTTTAATTGCGTTCTCTCCTCCCAGCATTAATCTGAGAGAGCGAGAAACAGATCGTTATATAGGACACGGTGCTTTTCTGTTCTTACACCCTGAAACACAAGATGCAATTAACTCAACACCTATTTCATAACTTCTCGTTTCTGTCACTGGATCATTGTTTGTTAATAAGAATAGAGCACTAGGACTGCAAAATTCAGATGGATTGTAATAATAGGGTTTCAGTTCCTATGCATTTTCTTAGTTCCAACTATTATATAAAGCACTGCAAAAAACAAATTCCTGTCAAACTACAAAGAGTCGTTTCAGACAAGCCAAACCTTGCTCTAATCTGATTCTCCACGTTTTGTAAAATGACAAACGTCAACAAAGGAAGTGAAGCAATTTGTCTCTTACTTCACTGACCTGAAAAAAGACACAGAACTTAATATCTCCAAAACATAGCATATTATATTCATCCATCATTTTAATTTAGGTAAATTAATATTTTTGAATTTTTGCTTTAAGTAATATTAATGTGTGTGTGTATAATAATTATTATTATTTTATTGTTGATTTATGTATTCTTTGCAGATTTATGCATTTGTATTTATGTATTTATTATTATTAGTGACTTATGGCGTAGGATTTTTTTTTTTTTTTTTTTTAATATGTCCACTTTGTTTGTGTGTGTGTATGTATATAAAATTTTCAATTGTATTACTTTATTTAAATTATAAAATATTATTAGTGCAATATTAAAAATAATAATTCATATTAAATAATTTTGCAAATATATTGTTTAATATAAAATGTAATAATAAATATACTACTATACTTTCATATCTAGCCTTTATATCTATATATCTATCTATCTATTATATATATTATATTTAACATGGTATTTATGTTAAATAAATATTTACAAAAATATTTATAATATTATTGATATACTCACGCACATTATTTGTCTTTTAAGGCAAAATGATATCAGAAAAGAAAACCATTTTAAATCCATTGAGCTCCAAAAGGTCACAAGGTGAATGCTGCTGTAACTGAGACATTTATACAGTCATCCACCAAGTTTTTGCTCAATTGATGCCACAGTACCCTACAAACATTTAATTGTTACGCCATTCAGACGAACTCATGTCATGATTAATTAAAAACGAAGTTCAAGTGGTCTCACATCAGAGTCTTTAAATTGAATTTAAGGCCTGTTGAAGGGAATCTGTTCAGCACACAGCAGTCAAATGTCATCCGGTTAATTGAAATATCTGTAAGACATTTACCAAGGAAGGGGCATGACGGGACTCCAGCAGTATATTAAAAAATAGAAACGTTGCACTAAATAACACAGAAAGCAATCACATTTGAGAGCAGTTATCTTCCAGTGACCCGGGCAGGAGGCGGATGGCGCTCTTATCAAAGTCCTTGCCCTTCAGGCCGTTCATTATGACAAACAGACTCTGATGTAATGTGATAGTAAGCATGGGTCCACCCTTTTTGGACAGCACTCTTTTCCTGCTTCATAGTCCGGATGTAAACAAACAGTGACACACTCTGCAGAGCTGTTATATGTGTGTATATGTTTAAGAAGGGGCCGACAGGGCATCAACCGCTTCAGCTCCCAAGGGCCGACTGATCTAGCGGCCTGTGCCGAGATGACAGAAAATCATTTCAAATCCATCGAGCTTCAAAAGGTCACAAGTTGAATGTTGCTGTAGGAGAAGAGCAGAAGCAGGGAAATCTGTGAGGAGTTCATGAAGATTTACAGACGATTTCAGATCTACAGGGTCAATGGAATAAAACACGGATGCTATATCACTTCCGATGCTGAAGGAGTCGATAAACGTGGATAATCATCCAGCCGCATATAGTTTCACAGGCATTTACTGATACAGTATTGACTGGTAAATGGTGCACTCAGATTTCTTGAGTATTGATTACACTACCAATAAAATATGAAGGCAAAATTACAATGTTTAGAGCTTATGTACGTACTTATAGAAGCAACTGCTGCTGTCATGGAAAAACAAAATGAAAATAAAATATAATTGCAACTTTTTAGCATTGCAAATTGATTAATCACATCCAAAGTAGTTTTTATTTTCATGATATATGTGTGTATACTGTGTATATTAATTATGAACTGTATGTATAAATGCAAACACATGCATGCATATACTATAAAATATATAAAATATGTAATATTACGTATATTAATTTATAAAAAAATATATAAATATACTGCATATACATACTGTATGTGTGTATATTTATATATACACATAATAAATATACACATATTTTACGTAAATAAACTTACACAAATTATATATCATTTTATATTTACTGTATATCTCATTGTTCTGAGTTTGTCTCTCACAATTCTGATTTGTTTTCCTCAAAATTGCAATTTATATATAATTGTGAGATTAAAGATTCACTGGTTTGTCCTGCACTGGTCAGACAAACAAATAGCTTCATCCTAAACAAACTTGTCGTTACAATACTGTACATACGTCATTTTTGCTGTGAACAACATAAAGCTTCCTCAGGAGAATTAACCTATGAACAGCTTACTTATAGCTGTCTCTGCCTGTTAAGACATATTTAACATAACAACATTCTCACATCCTCAGTTAACTCAAATTAAAATGCAGAATACATCACAACCTGGATCAGAAATATTGGAAATGTAATGAAAAATAATGCAAATCAAGGTCAAAAGCCGCCCGCAAACTTGATTTAATTACGCAATGCAGCAGACTAGAAGACAAGGTAATGAAATACATCATTAGGTCAGCACTTTCACTGAGGTGTTAAAAAGACTCCATCACTTTCTAAAGACAGATCAATTACAGCGCGCTTTGCATGTCGTCATCAAATGAACATACTCTATGATCACTCAGTATGTTTTATATACAGTTATTATAAGAATGGACACTCAGAAGTGACGGCAATGGACCGCAATTAAAAGCATTAAAACGTTTGGTTAAATTCTTCATATTTTTTAAAGAAGCTTCTTACGCACAATCAAGGCTGCATTTATTAAATCAAAAGTGCAGACTATAATATTGTGAAATATTATCGCAACTTAAAATAATGGTTTTATGTTGTAAAATGCTTCAAAATTAGCATGCAAATAAAAAAAATAAATGTTTACATAATATATGTATGTGTACTGTGCATATTTATTATGTATTAAAATATACACACATACAGTATATATTTTGAAGTATATATAAATATATTTAACACTCAAAAATAACAAATTTTTCAAACAAATATTTACATGCTTTGTGTTTGTATTTATATATACAAAATAAATATACACACATATATTATGCAAACAAAAAAATGTTTATTATGGATGCGATTAATTGCGACTAGTTATTTTCCAGCACTATTTAAAATATAATTTATTCTTGTGAAGCAAAATTAATTTTTGTCAGCTATTACTGTTGTCTTTAATGTCTCATGATTCTTCTGAGTTATTAATATTTACACTTTTAGCGCAAAACGATGTATAGCATGATAAAAGCTGCAGGGACCTAGTCTGATTCTGTGAAACTCGCTGAGGCCATTACACTTCAGAAACTTCCTGCGCAAAAACTTTCAACTTGTGAAAATGTAGGGGGCTGTGCACAGTCTGCTTAAACGGATCACTGATCTCCAACTTGTCTGGCTCAGTGGAGCACAGAGGAAAAAAAACACAGAACGGGTTTTAAACACCTCTACAACCTCCAACTGAGGTGTTTTCCTTAAACCTCAGATAAAATGTGAATCTCTCCCTCTGCACTAGGAAACAGCAAAGCGGCTTTGACTCCGTGTCCAAATTCAAACGCAAAGTGTTTATCTTAGTCCAGATCGACATCTGCTTCATAAACAGCTTCTTGACTAAACTTGCCTGCATGGCTGCGGATAAAACATCTCTGGATTAGTTTAAACAAAAGCAAGCATATCTTGTCTTGTGAGAGAGAGCATGACAGTGAACAGTCTGCTTTCAGCTGGTCACTAATTCAACTTCGGTTTTAACCGCACGGAGCCTTTATAAAGATGCAATGCATCATAAAAATTAACGGATGTGACTCTCACTTGTTATATACATTATAAAACATCTAATTATATCTGGATAAGCTGCATTCCTGTCTTTATAATTGCATTTTATTTATCTATGCAGTACTTCCTACTCTTCAGTCAAATGTTATCTAACATACTTTCAGTTCTTCTGTTTGCTATGAGGTTTCAATTCCTTTTGTCTGAGCTTACAAAACTCATCTTCCCATGGCATCCAAGACCACAAGTATCACAGATATAAGTTTATGCTTGTGTTTTGGTATACCTTGAAACCTTAAACCAGTCTGCTGAGTCTTCTACACTCAAGCCTATGCAAAAGAAAGTCGGTCTAAAAATTCCTCTTCATCCTATGGGAATAAGCTCTGCCAGCCACACCCCTGGGTCTCGGCATTTCATCTCACAGAGGATTGCTGGGGAACGAGATTGAAGTTGTTAATTTCAGTAAAATCAGCTCAACTCTTGAGTCGAGGAACAATGAGCAAGAGCTCTGCTTGTGTGGGCTCATTTAGTTTGGCTCAATGCGAGTTGAAAATTAAGCACCATGCTGTTTTAAAAGTAACGGTGGGCCCAAGGAGACACACCCTACGGTTTTCCCAGCCAGTTTGCTTCAGGAAATGACAGGCATGGGTCAAGTTTCTGCCAAAATCCTGCCAAAAGCAACAGAAAAGGCCCTGTACTGATAGCAGAACAACCACACAATGACTCAAGACAAACAGCAGGAATAGGACAATAATGAACTTCTTTCCAAAAAGACTATGTGACTAAGATCCCCTGCTAAGCCACATCTGCTAAATGTGGTAGATTCATGAAACTCAAAAGCTTATCACCCCCTACTGAGACGTCTGGAAGGGGCAGACAGTGGTGGTGCTTGCTATTGCTGACTAGCTCAGTGTTGTGTCTAGACCCACACTAAATCTAGACTCAAATCCAACATGATCATGAGTAAGAGTCAGATGCTCTCCAGGAACAACTGAACTCTATCAGATGGCCTGGATTTCGTTTAATACGGCTGATTTCGCTACATTTACCAGGTATGAGAAAATCTGAAAAATGCGGCTCAAGCATCTGTATCATGCTGATAACAATGCCAAGGTCATGGGTTCAATTCCCATGAAATGCATGAAGTAATATAACACATACCTTTCATACAATGCAAGATGCTTTGTATAAAAGTACCTGCCTAATGAAAAAAAAAAGTAAATAAATCTAGTGTGGCATTAGCATCACCAAGGTCATGGGTTCGATTCCCAAGGAATGCATGAAGTGGGAAAAATGGCTTGGATAAAAGCATCTATCACATGCATGAATGCAAACAAACAAACCAATGTAATGTGGTGCTAGCAACGCCATGGCTTCAATTCCCAGGCAATATATGAGCTGATAATTGTATACCTTAAATGCAATGTAATGGATAAAAGCATATGCCAAGTGCAATGTCTTTGATTCCGAGAGGATACAGAAACTGAAAAAATCTTCAGATAAAGGAATCTGCCAAACGCAGTGAAGTGTAGTGCTAGCAACACCAAGGTTATGGGTTCAACTCCCAGGGAATGTACAAACTGATAATTGTACAGATTTAATGCAATATAAGGTCATTTGAATAGAAGCTACTGCCAAATGCATAAATGCAAATAAATGTAGTATAGCAACAGTATGAATACAGAAACCTTTTTATGCATTCCCAGGCCATGCATAAACTGAAAAGTCTTCAAATGCAATGAAGTACATTTTAAATAAAAGCATCTACCAAGTGCATAAATATAAATAATCTAAGGAAACATATTGTGTCAAAGAACACAAAATAATTTTTCATGCAATACCCTAAAAGTTGCGTAAAAGCATGGGGATGTAAATCCAGCTAGTGTAGACTAGTAATAGATCATCAATCACCACAAGGTCACATTGCTATAAATTTCCATCAAAAATGCTGCGGCGCACAGATTCCTCAGCTCAGAAGCTTGAAACACCCTCTCACAGAGTAAACCAGAACTGAAAACGGAAAAACATCCCTACAGAAAAAAAATCACATGTCATTATCATACCAAGGGAGGGATCATGTTTACTGTACAAATGTTTATATTTAGATGTGCAGAGATATCAGCAACAGAAGGATACGGCTACCAATGCTCAGAAATCTTAGATACCGTTTCAGTTGGCTAACCGCTGTCAATTTGTTATGTTAGCCATAGATGTAATTACAGAAGCAAATGAACAAATATAAACTACTGTTCAAAAGTTTGGGGTTTTGTAAGATGTCGTAACAAAATGATTACTTATTCAGAACAAAGGATTTGATCACAGAATTAAATTTTCAAAAATATTTGTATCTAAATTTGTTAAATAAAATGCATTCTTAGGCCCAATCCCAATTCTGTTTTCTACCCCTTTGCCTACCCCTCGCCCCTTCCCCTTGCCCCTTGAAATGAAGTGGAAGGGTTATAAATTTTCCCCTAAGAAACGGGACACCACTACTACACTGTTATACGTCATCATCCGTTGTCACTAGCTCTCTTAGCCCTCCGTTTGAAGTGATTAGTTTGGAGGGCAATCTAGCCCTTCCGCTTCCCCCCCAACCAAAAGAGAATTGAGACACCCCTACCCCTACATGTGAAGGGGTAGGGGAAAGTGTAGGGGTAAGGGGTAGAACTGGGATTGGCCTTAGTAAGCATAAAAGTCTTCTTTCGTACCCATCTCAAACTTCTAAAAGGTAGATGCTTGTGTACTGGGGCCTTAGTGTAGACGTCTTGAACAAATGCTAGTTCATTTAGACAGAAAAGCAGTCTTTCAGATGACTGGACCTCCCCTCCCAGCCTACACACTGAACATATTATCATTATTATGATTATATTTTCTCCATGGCACACTGAGGCTCCTGCAGGACAGGGTGATGAGGGATGGGCTTGTTTTCAGCACTTTGCACATCTGAGAATAACATGTTTCACATCACACACACACAAAGTGTGAAGACAATCAGAAGAACTGAGCCTGAAGCCTTTGGGATTTGTGTTATATTGCACCACTCATTGTCTTTCTAACCCACACGCGGTTTGAGGAAGTACCCAAAAGCACATGCACTGGTGATTTCTGCTATTCAAGGCACTGCAAATCAGACTATGCTCTGAGTCACTAGATATCACTATAAATATGTCTAGAAGAAATATTTCCCCCGTTTTATCACCTGTCAGGCAGAAATATTGGCTCACTGTGAACTGCGCAATCAGTTATCATGTCAGTATCACAAACCTAGTGAAACACAAAAGCCATTTACTACATCCAAAATAATTACTAAACTATTCTGCAGAAGCTAAACTGATTAACATAATGGTCTGATCCCCATTTAATGGCCCAATTCAACAAATTGCTGTTTTACAAGTTGTTTTTCTGAGCCTGAAACCATTATGATAATAAGTAGCACAATAGAGAAGACAAACAGCACTTCAGGGAGGACACAGAGTTGCTAATATCAGACAACTATGTAAATGAGTGAGTGTTTAAAGGCTGAAATGGCAAGCCAGAATGCACACACAGCATGACTTCACAGACAGAAAGAGAAAGCCAGGTCAATGGCAATCCATTACGGCTCAGAACATTAGTCTTGTAGGTATGTGAACACTAAACAAATCGCAAGACATTCTGTTGAGATAACAGTAATATTAGTGCACAGAGTAAACATTAAATTGCGTGCACAAACCATTTTACTTTCAGAAAAACTATTTTCTGTTTAAAACTGAATGTAACAAAACCAAATTTAGAGAAGGACTAGATTTATCCATTAGACCGCTAAGCTATCCATCCTTCCTGACCTCATGAGAAAACAATTCTTTAATTTGTTACGTTTTTAGAAAAGTATTTGGCATGAAGATCCACCCCTAAAAATTATGTTTAGGCATAAGCATATTCCACACATGGATTGCACAAATCAATTCAAGTTAGTCACCAAGCTAAAAAATGTTGCTAAAACAGGTAAAAGTTGCAATGAGTGTGTTGACAATGTTGCTTTGTTCTGTCGTTAGTAATTACACAAAAATTGTAATTTGTTTTAAAAAGAAATGTACTCACCCTCATGACTTTCAAACATGACTTTGTTTTTCTCATTTGAACAGATTGGGAGAAACACAGTCTTTCATCACTTGCTCAACAATGCATGCTCTGCAGTGAATGGGTGCCGTCAGAATGAGAGTCCAAACAGATGATAAAAACATCACAAAAAGTAATCCACACCACTCCAGTCCATCAATTAACATTTTACCAAGTCAAAAGCTGCATAATTGTAAGAAAGAAATACATTCACTGTTTTAGACTCTTGTAAATGGTGCTTGATCTGTGCATATCTCTCGTAACACTATATCATATAACACTATAGATATTTAACTGGAATCAGCAGTTTGAACAGTTTTGGAAGCTTTTAACTTCACAAGATGTTAATCGATGAACTGAAGTTTACTTGGAGATTACTTGTGGTGTTTTTGATTGTGATGTGTTTCATCAGCTCTTAGGACTCTCATTCTGACGGCAAAAACATTTGTTAAGTATTAACTATGAGTTGTCTCTTAATACATATTAAGTTGCTTCTTCTTAACAGTTTAGGTATTGGGCAGCATTAGGGATGTAGAATAAGCTCATGTACAATAAGACATTAATATGTGCTTAATTAGCACTAATAAATAGCTAATATTCTAGTAATAAGCATGCTAATAAGCAACTAATTTGTGTAACTGTAAAATATAATGTTACCAAAAATTAAATTAAACTAAAAATTATATATTTACATTTACAAAATATATTCAGCAATATGATCTTTACTTGCTTTTTGGCATATAAAAAAATATATATTTTTCATTTTTACCCATACAATGTATTTTTACCTATTGCTATAAACATATCCCAGTGATTTAAGGTTTTGTGGTCACACATAGAGACAACATGTACCGACAAAACCATCCACAAACAGACCAGAAACACTTATTTAGCAAACAGGGTCAATTCTGATATATGTTGACTTTAAAAAGGAGTTCAATGTGAGATGCTTTTGACTCGCTTTAAGGTCCGTAAGGAGGCTTTTGGCTCTTAGTGGTTTTGACAGGGCAAAACACTGAAAGAGTTGTCCTTTGAACTCTGAGTTATTAGAGTAGATATGAACACAGTCAGTGTAATACATCACATTAAAACCGCCTCAGGGCAACAGCGCTGATCTGCTAGTATTTAGGATGCACGTCTCTCGATCTCCCTCCTTCTACATCTGAATGAACACACTCAGAACAAGCAGTCAGATGCAAAAACTGGAGTCTCTGCGAAGACCTTGTTGAGTGCATCCCTCAGTGCTCTAGAACAAAACCACTTTGTATCGCTCTGAAAGCTACAGTGCTTCAGAAGCTCAGCGCTTGTGCGATAACACGCTGGAGCAGCAGCGGTGCATCTAACCCGCTGCCTCTGAGAGCAGAAATGCTTGTTCCATCATTTCAGTCCCGGGAGCCTGGAATTAAACCGCTCAGGAGAGCTGCCTTTACATTGAACATCTCGTTGTCTGTGGCTCTCCACCTTGACGTACATGACTAATCTGCAAAAAGACAAAGAATGCTCTAATTTAAGCCGCCGCTCTCTGTGACATTCAAATCCAGCACATGCTGCATTAGTGCACGAGTCTATAGATGCTAAAGTGCAATGAAATCACATCAAAGTATGGCACCGAAATATTCCACATGTGAAGGATTTATATTAAGACATCAAATCTTTATGTTTAGCAGCACTGAACTGTCTCTTTATGGCTCGGAGGCACAGGGGGCGGGCGATGTCTCTTACAGTATCAACACATGAGTGGATTAATCTAGAATTTACGGATAACAGCAAATCAAAGGCGCTGCCTCCAAACGGATCACCTTCAAAGAAAGCTTTTCCACAGGATTTAAAAGAGATGTAAAGGTAAAAGTGAAGATAGACTGTGGGTGCCAGAAAAATGATCATGGTAAATGCTCATAAGCCTCTTATTCATGTCAGCTAATATATATTTCAAGTTGCAAGGGGTATTTTTATTTTTTTTTCTAAAATGAATGCTTTTACATAGCAAGGATGACTTCAACTGAAAAAGTTAGAGCAAAGACATTTATTATGCTATTTCGAACTTGAAACTGCTTTTCTTGTGCAGCAAATCAGCATATTACAATGATATCTGTAGGATCATGAAGACTGGAGTAATGATGCTGAAAATCCAGCTTTGCATCACAGCAATAAATTATATTTAAAAAATATTTTCAAATGAGAAAAAAAAAAATATTTTAAATAATTTTATTACATAAATGCAGCCTTGGTAAGCATAAGAGACTTATTGTAGAGGCCCCCGTTTAAAAAAAAAAAAAACGTAAAAATTTAATGATCCCTTTTTACTCACATACTGTGAATATTAGAAGATTAAATATGGTATAAACACTGTAACACATAGCCTTAAGTGACTGTAATCATATAAAAGACTTCAGGTAAGTAATACAGTGCATATGCACATACCCGCTATTTTACATCTGTTTCATGTGGGCTCATTTATACTATTTATTTAATAGTACAAACAGGCATCAATAGAAATGGTTTACCCATAATAAATGATTATTTCCACACCCACATCTCATTCCAAATCTGTACGACTGATGCAGCACTGAAAGAAATGTTAAAATGTGTCACATCTGGAGCATAAGTTTGAATCTGCCTGAAGCATGAGGTTTAAGTGCTGCGGTGGGCATCAAAACGCCCAGTGAACAAAGCATTACAAACAAAGCTATTTTGTAAGGCATACAGACTACTTTAATTACAATATTATGGTGCTTTTTTAAGAGTTCAACATTCCCTGGCCTGTGTCTGCTGTGTGGAAAAGAATTTGGACATTCTTCAAAACATATCCATTTGTGTTCCACTGGAGAGAGAGAAAAAAAGAAATACGGGTTAGGAAGGATATGTGGGCGAGTAAATGATGCGGATTTTCACTTGCAGAAAAACCATTCCTTTAAAATCTGTTTAAACATCTTGATGGGGGTATCTCCAGATTGTGTTATTGTTTTGGAATCTCATGCGTATTCACACAAACTTGAAGCCCGATGGTCTGTGTATGTGTTCCTGTGTGTGTGCATACGAGCTAGTGTGAAGTGTGGGAGTAAGCACCAAAACAGTCTCTTTAGGAGGGGGGTGTGACATTGTGTTTCAGTTCTCGAGATGAAAAAATCATAACCAGACAGGAGATGTCATAGTGCACTCCACCCTACACACACACACACACACACATGGTTCTTCATCCAAATACTTCTTGCAGAGGAACTGGGGCAAAAGTGTAGAGCCAGACACACACACACAGACGAATGAAGCAGAAGCTTCTTCAAAGCCGTGAGATCATCCTGCGATCACATTTCAAAGGTGAACTAGCCTGCAGCTCTGTCTCTGTCTTTGGCTTCAGAGAGAGGTCATCATTGCTTGATTCTCACAGTAAAACTCTGTCTACTCACAAACACATGTTACATGTCTCAGGCCTGAGATAATGCTTTGATTCTTTCAAGATATCAGTGTATCAGCTACATGCCATTGCAACGGTAGAAACATGGAGAAAATCTTGCTATGGCATTTTTGGGAAAATATATATTTTTCCCTCATCAGGGGTGCATTAAAACAGTCAAATGTCACAATGAAGACAAACTTTCTATTTCTATTTCAATCAAATGACGTTCTTTTATCGTTGTATTTATTATAAATTCCCTAAAAAACACATATCATTAGCTTTCCCTGAAAATATTGATTTTATCTCTGAGAATAATTAGAAATAATTCTTTAGGAGCAAAGTAGCATATTAGAATTATTTCTAAGGGATCATGTGACGCATGTCCTGATTTTGCCAAGTTCGATGTGTCCCTAGGTTTGACCCTGGAACAACATTTTAGTGCAAAAATATGGTCTTGTCCATATCTCTACACCTAAACCTAACCTTGCCCATGAGTAATGCCTAAAATCAGAGGAAATGATAGATGATTGACACTGATGCACAAGCACTTCACAAAACTTCACAAAAACACATCTGATTGGTTGATCACAATGTTGTCCCAGGTGCAACAAAGATGTCGACCCAGGGACATGACGCACTTGGTAAAATCAGGTTACCGTCATGTGACACTGAGTACCGGAGTAATAATGCTGCAAATTTAGCTTCCAACCACAGAAACAAAATATGTTTTAAAATGTATTCACATTTAATATTTCCAAAATATTTTACTATATTACTGGTTTTACTGTTTTAGTGTTTGTTTTTTAATAAATTAAATATTAAAAAAGGAAAGGAGACTTTACTCAAAAACCTCCAAAATATATATTGGAAGCTCTTTTCTTAAATATTTGGGTTTTGCATCCATCAAGTTAAATAAAACCATACAATAATCAAAACATTTTTTGACATAAAAACTGCATCAAAAAAGTCCAATTTAAAATTCAAATCACTAATTAAAATGACCTGTTTCATGCTGTAAGATTTCTGATTTGTACAAATTTGTAGGTTGTGCATAGCTGTTAAAAGCCTGTCAATGAACTCAAGCTTTTTTAAGCTGGGGCGCACAAGGTAACTGAGTACAAAACAGTAAAAGTGTGAAAAAATGTGCCGGGAAATGCTTATTGCCCCTCATATTTCTGGGCAGCTGGTAATGATATGACATCATTGGCTCTTCCCCTGACAGCTCAAATCCAATCCAGATCTGCTTCCTGTCCATTCTAGCAGACACAACCCAAGAGAATTGCAAAAGTCTCTTCCTGTTCAGCTCTCAAACAATGCTGATCTTCAAAGCCATAAGAGAGCAAATCAAGAAAAAACAACAATAATCTCATGCATTCCTAGTGAGCATAAGAAAAGACCAGACATGTCTCAAACGATGCTTAAAAGTCAGAGGTCAGATTTTTTAACGGTGAAGTTATCAGAATTTTAATTTTATATAACTTGTATGTCAAATGTATATCAAACATGGTCTTATTTGAAAATAGTTTTAACACAAAATGATGAACAAATCTTTTAAACAAGAAATTTTAGCATAGTAAGTATAGTTACTTAGTAATCTATATACACACACTTTTGATTAAAAATAAATAAATAGCTACTCATATAGTGCTGCTTGACTGATTTGGATCCATTTACAGGATCAAATAATCTGAGCCTCATCCATAATGATTGTATAGCTTTATGCTTAATGTATGTCAAAATAAATAACCTCTTAATTGCATACAATTTTGATTAAAAAAATAAACATAATTATTATTACTGAATCAATTATATAATTAAAGTCAACTGAATAATGAAAGATTAAAATTTAATTAAAAAGTATATACAGGAAAAACATTTGAGACGAAGCTGATCCCTGAAGGAATCACTGAGACTTTGTGAAACTCACAAACGAACCATCCATTCAGTCAGCAGAAAAAGCAATAAAAAAGCAACCTCCAAGCAAAAAACCTGTGGGACATCCCACATGCGTTCACAGCCAAACGCCAGATCTTCTTAAAGAATTAACTTCTTAAACTCGTAACAGTACACAGACAAACAACCACACACATATTTACATAGTTTACATAATTCCACACCTCAAATTTTCCAGGAATCCGCGTGTGTCCTCAGGTTGATCTGAAAAGTGTGCGAGTCGCGGCAGGTCTCGGCATGAGGGACGCGTGGAGAAACGCGAGCGAGCAGCAGGTAGATCTGTGAGGCGGTGTTTGCACAGCTGAGTAACAGGAATCTTAGAAGAGCACGTGTTGAACGCAGCCCAGATGCTGCCACACCCTGTCAAACACACAGTGCTCACCCTCCTCCGTAAAGCCATTACAACTCCAACCACTTCCTCAAGTGAGCGGGTGGCCACCAGATGTGTTCTTGTGCTTCATCCTTGACTGTAAATTCAGTTACCAGCTACCAGTTGTCATATTACTACTGTTGTTCGTAATTCAGGTTAGGGGTCAGGATGTATAATAAAAAGAACCTGAACTAAACATAACAAATATAAAAATAAAAGCTCATTAAAAACAGAAATAAATATTATAATAGTATATAAATAATACTAAAATAACACCATTGTACAGTTCATTTCTTTAAAACTTCCTTTAATATACCTTTAATTAATCAAACCATTTCTTTATAATTGTTTACTATTAGTGCTGTCAAACGATTAATTGCATCCAAAACTAAAAGGTTTTTTACTGTGTGTGTGTGTACTGCATATATATATACTGTATGTTTCTCTCTCTCTCTCTCTCTCTCTCTCTCTCTCTCTCTCTCTCTCTATATATATATATATACAAAATACATAAAAAAAGGTTGCCCATTTTAGACTTTATTACTTTACTAACTACTTGTCTTCTTAAGAAAAAAAAAAAAAAACTAACACAAGCTTCTCTAATCATCACACAATAAAATCTGCTATCATAAGGTACAAGTTTCTCATACTTGCTATGGGAAAATTAAGTCAAAACAAAAACATGCTTTGTTCAAACATATATAAATTACAATTAATCACATCCAAAACAAGTTTCTGTTTACAGTGTGTATTTATGCATAGATAAATACACACATACCTATATATTACAAATAATAATAATAATAACTTATATATAGTTACATGTATATAATGTTATAAATATACTTAACATCTAAAAATAACATACTTTCTGAAATATATACATTCATGTGTGTGTATTTAAAAAATATATATATATATATATATATACACACATTATACACAAATATATTATATAAACAAAAACAAATAAAAAATGTAATTTAAAAAATGGTTTAGTTTTAATAACTTGCAGAAAATGTTGTACAAATAAATCCAATATAGTTAATATTTTACAGCTCTGCAAGAAACTGCTGTGATTCTTTATGCATTCTACATAAATAAAGCTAAATGACAGGACCAGACGAGAGAGAGAGGAGGAGGAAAGAGTATGGAGAGGTTCTGGTTTTCCTCACAGGAAGTTGCCTCTCTGTCTGTCTTTACTTTCCTGCGTTTGAACATACGAGAATAGCCAAGAGTTCCAGTAAATGAATACATGCCAGAACAATGTCCTGAGCATCAGGACACAAACACTGCACAGAGCAAAATAATTATTTTTTTTCATATTTCAGATAGCTGCTCAGTTCCTCTAAAGAAAATGTACATTTTCGCACCAATAAAGAGAAGCGAATATATTCACTATATTTCATCAACACAGCTGCCATAACTCCTGATGGAGAATGTCATTCCAGACACCTTAATTCACTCGATTAGAGAAGCAAACAATCTTCAGTCCTGGTAATGAACCTTTTTTTTCTCTCGCTTCGTGATCGTTTTGCATGGCACACTTTCCACAGAGCACCAGGCCTTTCTCCTGACCCTGACAGATCTAACAAGCACCACACAAATAATCAGTTTTGCTCACTAAACTGCAACGGCTATGGGCCAATTAGCTCCCACTGTTACCCACAAGCAAAAAAAGAAAACACTACTGCTTCAAAGACAATGTTAAACGCAATAACACCAGTGAGAACGCACAACACAGCAGGAACTATACCAGCATTATTAAATGAAACACACACTCCCAAACAGTAAAAGATGCTGGCATTTCTCTTACAAAAACAGTAAAGTGCATGCGTTTTTCTTTCAGTTGTGAAATACAGACATCATCTGTCACCTCCAAATAGTGTCAACTAAGTATGACTTTAACCCACGATAGTCCTTTGAATCGTGAAAGAAATAAAAATATGTGGCTCCTAATAACTTGAGGAGGATCAAACATGTGCCAAAATGATCTCTTCTGAGCAAATGTATCCACAACAATGGCATACACTGACAGAAATGTCTTGTTATGAGGGGACTAAAAACATAATGTAATTGTTGATAAGATGAATCTTTGTTTTAATTGTCAAAGAAAAAACACTGCTTTATAATACTCTACATAACAGACCCTGTTGATTTCTGTCAAAAAGCTTTAATGTTTTCTAATAAACCATGGCTCTGTTATGTTCCCCTTTAATAGCATCTATAAATGCATGTAAATAAATGTGTTTAACATCAGATTATTGCTTCTGTGAAGGAAAATAGTCCAAATTGCATTCATAACATGGCTACTTCTCTCATGTTATTGCATCATATTTGCTGAATAAAATCCAGTGCATGCTTCCTACTAATCCTACCTGTCCTCTGAGCCAGAATACTAAATACAAAAAACTAAATAATTTATTGTGTAATCTAAAAATTTTGACAATTACTTTAATAAGTGCATTAAAGCTGACACATATATATATATATATATATAACTTTATTCTTGCTTTGTGAAAAAGCTTGAAGTAATTTTACTATTGATATTTTTGAACTCAGCATCTTCAAATCAGGTATTTTTTTTGCAAATCAGCATATTTTGCTGTTTTACATGCTCAGGTACACAACTTAATTTAAAACCTGATTTAAACCACGCACTCATTTATGACTAACATGGTTGCAGTTACTGGACTAATTATTAATTAAAGTGATTCATCACAACAGCAGACAACATGTCTGTCACTGAACCACACTCATGATGTTACTGAGTCAGTGAATACTTCAACTCATTGAAAACATGAACTAAACGTGCATATCTTATCATCAACATCCAGAGTGATGTAAAACAGAAATACGCCGCTCCTGGGTTCTACTTCTGTGCCTAACCTCCGTTCAGTTTGCTGGTTCTAATTCTGTCTCTGCTGTGAAAGACACCTACGCTCCTGAGGAAAGCATGCATGGCATTCCTCTCCTCCTTCACTTTGCGGATCTGCAGGGATGAGAGTGAACAGCGAGTCCCAATGAGCCTTTCTCCGAACTCCCTTCTCATTCCATGCCTACCGCTCGTTCCACTAACCCACATTACGAAGAAACCTACAGATCACCCGGGTTACCAACGCGCTCCTTCAAAACCTGAGATCCACTGTTTATCACATGCACACGCTTCTATAAAGATGAACAGAACACGTTAGGGAAAACAAACCTATCTCAAGTGCTGGTTGCAGGCGAGTACATATGGGTGTATCGAACGCACCGGAGCGCACAGCTCCGTTACGCGCTCCGGCGCACTGAAAAAAACAACATTCCTACACATGTGCCACACTGAATGCTGCAGTTTGAATTCAGATTAAACACCCACATCATTCTCTTACCGTAAAGTCCAACACGAACGCAGTTTTTTCAAGCGCACGGGTGGTTATGATCCGGTAGTCGGGAGCGCAGAGCGCGCCGGGCGGCTGGTGAAAGCTGACCGCTGCTGCTGGAGGAGGAGGAGGAGGAAACAGGAGGATTTGTGTTGATCTGCAGATTTACTCCTCTGTCAGGGGCTCACCCGCTTCTCCGGCGTTTCCCGTGTGCTCAGAGCCGCCTGCCGACCATTTCTGAAACGATACGAACAAGTGTGCGTCCAAACACTGCCTAAACCTAATGCTGTTGTTATGACGGTGTTATTCCTCCAGGGGGCGCGCAGTGGCCCAAAATGCTGGATCACTTCATTGAAATCCAATAAATGTTTTATTTACCAAAAAAATATATAAATATGGAAATGAAGCTATTTATTTAGTTCGGTCGGTCTCTAGGTCTGGCTGTAACACTGTCTCCAACCTTTGGTCAAGGCTCTATTGCAGTCTCTAGTGTGGTAAAACGCTTTGGTTGTGAGAAAACCAAATGTTATGCATATATTGCTTAATTATTATTTTACTTCAGCGTTTACCCCTGCTTCTCTTTAGTTCTGCCTCTAACTTTGTTGACTTCAGGTCAAGTTCTAGATTAAGTCTTAAGATCTGCTGAATCTCCCGTTTTAGCTATCGATGCTGTCTGGTCTAGTTTCAGCTCTGCATCTAGCTTCTAATTTTAATACGAATGCATGCTTTGTTTGTTCCCAGTTCTGTCTCTGTTTTGTTTATATTGCTTCGAAGGATTTGATAAACAAATTGAAACGCGCAACGCCTCATCCAGTCATCACAAACGCCTGTGATTGGTCCATCCTGGTCATCGCAAAGACAAATGACGCATACCACGTGATTAGTAGAGCGCTCGCGTTTCTTCGGCTGAGGTCTTTGTACTTGAGCGCTTATACTAAAATGTTATTTGAAACTAATTAGTGGTGTGTAGAATGAACAGAAATAAAATAATTATTATTTAAACGCATTATTACTTACGACAAATTAGAGACAATTTACGATAAGCTCCGCCCTATTGCGATTTCCACTTGTATGCTGTGGGCCATTCTACACTTTACTATTTCTATTAGTTTTACAGCATCAGTTCACCACACAGCAGTTATAT
>JAUMHP010000062.1:16939533-16954876 GCA_032361065.1 Enteromius trimaculatus
TCTGTTGTAAAGCTGCTTTGCAATGATATGTATCATGAAAAGCGCTATACAAATAAATTTGAATTGAATTGAAAAATTCAAATTGTTTAATAAGTATAGCAAAAAAATTCTAAAGCTCTCTCTCTCAACATACATATTTTGTCATTAGTGTTAAGTCATACAATAAGCATAAAACATTTAAATCTACAGACACACACACACTTTTTCGATTGAATTAAATTAATTAATACTTTTTTATTCTTAAATATAGAACATAGTTGTCAAAACATTACATTTCATTGATAGATTTTTATAAAGGCAAGTTAACAGGTTTAACTCACATTATCCTAAAGTCTTGAACTAGGATATACTTTTTCCTGTTCTTGTGCCCCGAACAGGTAAAAGCATCTGTTGGCTAATGGCAATGGTGTTTCACACGTCCCAGAGTGCAACACTATCCTCCAGTTACTCATCAGTTTGGTCTCAGTCTGTGAGTTGCTGAGTGACTGCACTTCCCCAGGAGTCGTGTGATCAGTAACACGACTCCTCACACTCTGTTTATCTTTACAAACCCACGCTTAGTGCCTGATCTCTGAACTATTTGGAAATTAAAAAGCATGACGCCACACAAACAATAATATTTTCCGCATCCTTCCAACAATGATAAAAAAATAATAAATAAGACATTTGTATAGATAAATGCATTGATTTGAATGAACCGGTGCATGATTTTAAAACCCCTCACCTTACATAATGCCTTTTCCCGGGATTCTTGGACAAGGATTAGGTGTCAGATGTCAGAAGAAAGTGATATTTCCTCTTCCTGCTCTGGGAAAACAGGATTAGATTAGATTAGATCAGATTATCAGATTGGATTAGATTAGAATCTTAGTCAAACCTCAACAGTGTGTGTTTTGATAAAGCTCTAGTTTAGCAAAGTTTAAACCTCTGACTATGGTTTTTGTCCTCACAGGAGGACTAGAAGAACATTAGGACCCTTTGAGACCCCCACAGAGAGGCATACTGACCAATCCCTGCCCCAGGGCATCCTCACCTCACATACAGGAGCCTGGCACCTGGGAGATGGGAAAGGTGAAGGGTGAGGGCCCCCAGGGGCCTCGCGGTCAGTCTGGACCTTCAGCAATGGGGCAACACCTTCAGCATGTTAGTCCATCAGAAAATAGATTAAATGTAAAGGTCAAGAAAATAAATAAAAAGGCTATGCATAAATTCTGACCATTTATGTTGTCTTTTAAATGCAAATATATATATAAAAAAAGAAATAAAAAAATATCAGAAATTATCAAATGCACCAATTATAGAATAATTATTAAAATAGAAAAAAAAGATGATAAATTCCAACAATTTAACATAGTTATTGGCAAGAAACTATGCAGCACATAATAAATATACAGTATAAGTTGACCAACCAATATTATAATACATTGTTATACAAGTACAAGTTATTTTAAACACGTGACAGCTAGCTTTACAACGACGAGCCTTTCGGTTAATATGGATTTTCATTACAGTAACGTGCAAGACACAGCTAGCCTGAAAAACTATGACAGCCTGCTTGAATTTTAGAATAGAATCACCATAATCTGCGTCTATGATTAATGTTGTCACGAAATCATGAAGTAAGTAAACCAAGTTAAGCCTACCTGTACGAACATACCGTAGCCTAAATTTGTTTATGTCACATTAGCACTAGCGAACTGATATTGCAGTTTTAGCATCGGCTGTCGTAAGGTAGCCTATCGATGATGACGTCGGTATCTCTCTGTAACACGCGAAGAGGGTGCAGTTTGCACAATAATTCATGCAAATAGACAGAAACCAGCGATTAAACACGGAAGGAATAAACACGAAGAGACAGTTTTTTCCTGGGGGAAAACACGAGGGGAAATTTCAATCATGCTAGTTTTCAAAATAAATAAAAAGACAACATAAAAAAATTAAAAAAAACACAAAAAATAACAAGATAGGCTATCAATTGAAAAAAGTTTGATCAATAGACCCTAACATGCATAGCATGAAAATTGCTTAAATGTTGATTATATGATCTTAAGAAGTGCTTACATCACTCCTGAGAAATAAAGCCAAATACATTTTTACCCACTTTTTTAAATTAGAACTTTAGATGACTGTAGTCTAAACTAAGATTGGTAAACGTTTTATCACCTTAGACATTTTTATTTATCATTGACCCCTATAGTGTTTTATTAATCAGGCTAATTTCTTGTCATTTGGTCTCATTTATGTCCATTGCAACTGCATGTTCTTCTCACCGTGGATATATTGTCACTATGAGAATCTATCCTGCTACACTGGAGCAACAATGTCCTTTGTTAGAATAAAGGCACAAGGAGGGAAATGCGCTTTGAGTGCTTTCATTTGTTCGGTGTTTTCACTGGAGAGCAGCAGGGTGTCTCTGGTGATGCCAGATCCATTTGCGTTCCAGCACCATGGACACGAATCTCCTGTCAGTTCTGCTTTATCCCAGAGCCAATTCAGTTATATTGTGATAAGGCCTATGTGTTTATTTTCATTTTCTTTCTTTGGAGTACATTGACTTTGAGATAAGACCATAAACTGAAACCAAAAAGCCAGAAAAACCATAAAAAGTTTGTGGCACAATCCTCTAAAGTAAACTTCAAATCAAGATGAAAAGTGGAACAAAAGGGATTTTACAGTCTAATGTGATATTTGAACCTTTAAATTGTTCAGTTTGCTGATTTAAAGTGCTTTAAAGAACCTAATATGATGCAATAAGAACTTTTTAATATCTATAGCCCTAACACAATGCTTGCTCTGAATCATTGTATGTGCAAGAAATGATACAAGATATTATATGAAAAATTATTAAATGGAATTTTCCCTTAAAGTTTCCTTTAACATTCATAACCAAGAAGAATATATATATATATAATTTTTTTCAACCAAAAAGTCTTGGAATTGTATTTTGTTAGCTGGAATTTTTATACAAAATTAAATAAGCCGAGTGTAAATAAAAGCTCCCAGACAAACAGCTGAACTTTTGAACTCTCCAGATATGAAGCTGTGATGACTTGTCTAAATCAGCTGCATGCAAAGCGACAAGCGGAAAATGTCTCCATCTCACCTACTGTTTTCATGCAGGTCAGACTGGACATGAGGTAATAGTGGAAGGGATAGTTGAATCTCTATATAAACTGGCGGATCATATAAAGCTATTTACAGTACAGCGTCACCCATTTGAGTCTGTGCCATTCGATCCCAGAGCTTGTACAGTAAATAAACAATCCGAAAAGCTTCCCTGAGATAATGAGGACAGTGAAGAGTTAAATGTGTCTGGCTTTTTGCAGAAAGCAATTAGGAGAGGACACAGCGGGGGCACGGATTAATTCAAACGCTCGATTAAACCTGAAATTCTTTTGATAAATAATTGTCAACTCAATATGTTTGCTGGAGTTGAGCTGTTATGGGAAAAAGATGGGCGCTGGTAAAATTACCTTGAAATTTGGGGTTCCAGAAAGAACACAACACATTTTCACTAAAATATTTGAAGAGCAATCTGATCTTTCAATGCTACTGTTCTAAACTAAACTGTACTTTGGTGCAAAAGCTAATTAAAAGTTGTCCGTAAACTACCAGTTTGATTGCAGCCATCCACAAACAAACTATATATAATTGCAAGCGCCTGTAAACAGACTACATAAACAAGCAAACATGTCTTAATTGCTGTTAAAGTTTTGTGCATCTCTGCGGCCACCCGCTGATCGCGTGGGAACACACTGAGATGCGCTAGGTGTTTGTGTTTGTTGTGCCATTGAGCAGATAATGGGAAAACATCATAAACAGCAAATCAACAGAAATCGAAGCTGCAGACATTTCAGATATATGCACGTTTATTTACAAATCAAAAACATTCCATTTAAATAAAATATATCTACATTTGTTCTACAAAAAACTGAAGGCACTTGTTATGGTGGCCTAGGAAATAGACAAGTGTGGACTTGTTAAGTATCACAGTTTGGTGCAAGGTTACTATTTATTCATAGCAGAATAAATGTAAATGATGAAAACCCACTTGCTGATGCATCCCAAAACACCAGACAGAATGAAAATGAACCACGTGACTGAGGTGAGCGTGTATGCAGTCTAATGTAAAAACATATTGTCCATGTACTCACAGAGCACATTAGAGGCTGACAAACTCTAAACTTCTGTTCCGTCCCGGTTGTATATGAGGTTATTGACACTGAAATGGTTGGAGAGCGAGTTGATCAAGCCACTGTTGTTATGAGACGCTGAGTAGTAGTTCAGTCTGTTGGTGTTGAGATGGCCTGGTTCTGTTGGAGGGGCAATTTCATGTCCAGACATGCCGTGCGTAAAATCCCCTAAGTGTCCAGAACTGACGTCTCTGCTTCTGATGCCGTTGCCGTTTCCAGCCATTATCGAGTTCATGTTACCGATAAAGTTGTTAAAACACGGGCTGTGCTCTGCGGAGGGTGAGGGGGACGATTTGGGTTCGCTTGAGGTCGGAGAATTCTGGAGGCTCTGCGGGGACGCGCTCATCAGACTCGCCGTGTCCGCCAATTTGAGCGCGTCCTCGGACTTTACCGACAGGCTACTGGCGTTTCCGTCAGCTCGTCTCTTCCTCTTCCTTCTGAAGTTGCCGTTATCGAACATTTTCTCGCAGTTGGGATCCAAAGTCCAGTAATTTCCTTTCCCTTTAAACCAAACAAACGAGAAAACAGGTTAGCATTGCACTAAAATCTAGCGCGTAATTTAGCAAGCCAAACGTTTCGAAGTTTTAAATAAAGAGCATTCAAACTTACCAGGGTCATCCTCATCCCGCGCGACTTTCTTGAAGCAATCGTTTAAGGACAGATTGTGTCTTATGGAGTTCTGCCACCCGGCTTTGCTTTTCTTATAAAAAGGAAAGTTGTCCGCCACATACTGATAAATCTGACTGAGCGTCAGTTTCTTATCCTGCGCGTTCTGGATAGCCATCGCGATCAGCGCTGAGTAGGAGTAAGGCGGTCTAACCATCTTGAAAAGTTCTTGCTGACTTGAAATGGACAGCCAACCGAGATCCGCGCTACCGAAGCCGGTGGGAGGAGGAAGAAACTGCCGCTGGTTCGACCCAAATCCTGACTGAATGTAAGAGCCTCCGTTCGGACCTGAGAGATACGGGGATGAGGTGATACCTGGGCTGTTCATCCACAGGTACGGGTTGGCTGTGGCTGAGGTGTATTCGCCGAGTCCGTAGCTGGAAGGATGCGCAGGTGGCCTCTGCGCGTGGTGGTGGTGGTGGTGGAGGTTCTGTTGGTACATGCTGAAGTTGGTGTCGCAGTACACGGTCATGTCCAGGATGTCCTGCGCGTTGGGGTGCTGGAGGGGACTGGTCTGCTGGCTCGACGGCTGCTGGCCGAACGCGTTCATAATCCGTTCTCCCTCCAGAAACATGAGTTTCGCCGTTCAGACCCGCTGGGTGTGCTCGTCTCTGAGGGTTTACTCGAGAGTGCCCGAGTGCGCGTCAGGGGAGGGGTATTTAACCTGTCCAGGGAGCATGGAGTGAATGAACTGATGGTTGGCAACCCCTCCCACTGTCACACTTCTCCTCAATTAACTTCATCCAATATGCATCAATCTGGCGTCGAGATCATTCTAGTGATAAGCATTTAAGATTCGAGCTGAACTAAAAGGGTGTTTAACTAAAGATAAAAAAAACCCTGAGATATTTAATAATTTCAAGAAAGAAAGAATAGGTTATGATTGAGTGGTCAAACATTTGGTGTATGTTAATTTTTAAATATTTCTGTCTCGAATGCAAAAAAGTAAAATGAATAAATATAATAAAATATATTTACATATTTAACCTTTTTAACGCCAATGACCAGAGGGGAGAAAAGAGACAGTTCTACGATAGCGGGGCATCTTGTCACAATGCAATATTTACGTTAACCTCTGTAATAACACGTTACTTTAAGAATAAAATAAGTAAAACAGTATATATATATATATCGCTAAACTTCAAAAATGTAACAAAGCATAACCATTGCTTTCAATAGATGGTGTATATAAATTGAATTTATTTCAAAACCTGCATTCATTATTGGCTCAACTTAATTAATTGTTTAATAAGTTTATCCAGCAGCCTTTACACAAATGTGGGAATTTAACGTTATTCTGATATAACATATAAAGCAATCGCAAGAAAAAACAAGCATTTGTGTAAATAGACATTTGATCTCAGTTGATCTAGCCTACGTGTTCTAGCTAAACATCTAAATGTTTTTTCGGTGATTATGGTGTTTGTCAGTGAAATGAGACGTTTAGTTTGGATAGAGGGTAATAATGTATCATCATCACTTAACATAAAATTAGTCTAATTGGACGAAACTCCCCCTCCCCTATCCTATGTAAATGCACAGTACAGCTATATCACGCGAACTCAGCGAAGTTTCACTTGAATTTACAATAGGATATGGTAAAAGAGTGAACAGAAGCGGGAAGATTTGGGACAGGCGTTCAGTTATTCAGCTGGTGCATTAATAGTCTACATCGTGCAGCTCTCTGATGTATACACTTTGCTTTTTTTTTTTTAAATTATGTATTACATTGTTGAAAATGCAGAGGACATGCATCCGACGAGCACATCTATAATAAACAAATCAGCCAACAAACAAATGTGAAAAATAAACTATTATGGTCTACTCTGAAAATATTTGTCTAACTATTGTAGTATTAAATATAATCCGAGGAATATAATTAATGCAAAACTATAAGGATTTTATTAAAGATTTTTACACTTTAAAAATGAGTCTTTCTTTCAGTCTTTTTTTTTTTTTACTTACTAGTCCTGGTTCGATAGTAAACAGACATTTGGCCATACAACCTCAATTATAAAAGGATAAAAATAAAATAACTTACAGAAAGAAATGCTGGCTGTATTTACATCATGTGCTTGTCATTCACATTGTGATAAAGCTGATAAAAGTCGTTTACGGGCCTGGTGGAGATGCAGAGATGCTTCTCTATCGCCCCCTTCTGGTGTACAAAAACATCTCAACACTGTGAAGAGTTCAGTGACGTGTGCAGTCGCAATTAAAAACACACGATGTAGCAAATGACAGAAAATTACAGAACACGGACATCCAGTGGCGAGTAAACCCTAAAACCCCTTTGTCATCTTTTTCACATTTTAATCCTTCCAAGCCCCCCCCCCCTTTTTTTTTGACGTAAAATGTCAAGTATTTAACAGAGATTAATATACATCTTAATTAAGCATGAGACATTTGCAGTAGTATAAAAATAAGTAATATCCAAAACGCATTCACTTCATTTACATTAAGCATGATGTAATTTCAATAACGAGTAAATAAAAAAAAATATTTTTCGTATTTTTCTTGCAATACATATATGTACTGTATATATGGAAGGTTTTATGTGATAAAAAGGAATGTGACTTTCTTACCTTATATTATGTTCCCTCCTCTTTTTTATAGTGAGTACTCTGAGACTGGGAGCATTTCATGTGGTGACCTGGGGGGCAAAGCTCTTTTGGCAAGCTCTTGTATTGGGGCAGCCAGGAGGAGTACTGGAACTAGTGGTCTTTTCGAAAACTTCTGGTACTCAGAAAACATCACATGGAGAGTTTGGGACAGCCTTGAGATGCAGCTGTAACAGAAACTTCTGTAATGACATATAGCCTAGCATCTGGGACAGCCATGAGAAGAATATCTGAATATTGGTGTCCTAGACAAGGTTTTAAGGATGTGCAGTTTAACGTTTGAAGACCAGGTAGCCACTACAGTAAGTTCTGCTAGCAGGGCAGCAAGATCAAAGATTTGCTTTGTGAGCAGCCATGAGAGGAACAGCTGAGGAACCAGAGCAGTGGAGCTCTCAAATGAGGATAACTTTGAGACTGGACCTGGACTGATGCAGTTATGTTGTGGAGGCAGTGATGGGATAGGGTCATACACGCAAGATGCAAAGTTGACAGGAGACCCTGGAGACCCTGTGGTTGAAGCTCTTTTTCTCCAAATGTATGGAGATCTAAAACAATACAGAAAGCGAAACATTAGCCTAAATACAAACTATGTAATTGCTTACCATTCAAAAAATGCTAATGTAAAAACTGGAACTTAAAACTACCTGAAGCCAGTCATGGTGAAGGATATTCCCCAGAACTAGCCAACTGGAGCCTCCTTAATGGAAGAGGCTCAAATGGCAGCAATCTGTACGGAAACATGGGACAGACATCTGATCAAGACCTGAAGCCATTGCATTTGAGCTATTTAGTTATAAGATCTAATCTAGAAGAACATTTGTATGATGTTAGGAATCAGACTTGTTTTGTGATCTCACCTATTTACAGTCCAGGCTCTGAGAAAAAATGATATACATATATACACATCCCCAAGCGAGCAGTACCGCCAGACGCAAGTACTGCTGCTTCAGGCCATGGAGCAAGACACAATCATGGCCTTCCGGCCCCACAAGACGCAAAGGCTTCACGGAGGGACGGAAACACTTCCGCAAGACGCAAAGCTGACACGAGACTCTGGAAATGTCTGGGGTTATATGGAGACTTGTAGCAAGACAGAAAACAACAACACTGGATAATAGCTAAATGAATGAGTGTGTAAATGTATATACATTACGCTAGATAAACCAGTCATGGAGAAGGACCTTCCCCAGACTGAGACGCTGTTTTTGTTGCTGTTTTGCAGAAGGCTGCAGATCAAACGGCAGCACTCTGTAGAGAAACGGTCACACAAGAGCGATATCTAATTACGACCTGAAGCATTTACATCTGCATTTATTCAGTTGGGAGATCTGATATGGAAAAATAAGTGTATGTTAACTGGATTCAGACTTCCTGTGATGAAGACCTTGGCTCGGACCAAAGGTTTAGTTTGGGCTTCTGTAGGTCCTCGGCAGTTAGAAAACAGCTGTACAGCATCGTGAACAAGGTGACCCCAAGAGACCACAACATCGCATGATACTTGGCCTTGATCCTGTACTCAGGAGGGTAGTACTCCATGGTGCCCGGAGGGAAGAGATTTTATTTCATGTTCAAGTTTGCATTACCGAAGAATTTTCTCTAAGAGCTTTGAGGAATGCTACCAACATACAGTGGTGTAGGCAGACTTTCTCATGAGTTCCCCACACCCAAAGCCAATCAACTTGACTTGCAGGGTGTCCATGCTCACGATTAAATTTTCCAACTTAATGTCGCCCTGAAATACAACCCAGCAACAACACGTGCAAGCCTGCCACACGATGTGCTGAACTAAACCTGTCTCCATGGCCCTCCAAGAAAATAAGTTCTCAGAGGGTAAAAGACACTCGAGGACCATAGTTGTCATGTTGGTCCTGCCAGTCCAGCAGCTGAATAAATCTCGGTGCGCTATATAGTGTTCACGAAGTTGAAGGATTTGCTTAACGAAGCTTTTGAAGCAGTGAGGCTTTCACAAATGCTTTTGACACAGTGCTCTACTCTGCCGTCTTGTGGTCAATACAAGTTATTGCAAGTGTATCATTTTGTTAAATGGGATGTCATTATTGCAAGGTTTTATTATCTGTTTAATAAGCCTATGTGTCATTAGCAAGACGGCATGGGTGTGTTTTGTGTCAAAATAATTTACAAAATAATTTAACGTATCCTTTTTGGTTGAGTCCGCAAGGTTGTTTGATTTTAATTCAGTTATTCACATGTTATCGTTTTTAATACTATAGTACATAAAGATTATATATACATTATACTACAGTATAATTAATTAATGATACAATGATACGTAAAAACATGGCATATGCACAAATAAGCTAAAGACATGTTAAAAGCGCGCAATTTCTGTATTTAAGTAAATGTTTTGTGCTTAACTGTGTTTTGTAAAAGCACATAAGAAATTTCATGATGATTTTCATTAACATCTCAGGTATACAGAGTTGTATAAAATGGACAATGTAAGCTGTGTAATTTATATATCACATACGCTTTATTGTATATTCAGTCTTTTTATTCATTTTATTCCTGCTTGACTGAGATGTCCTATACTATAATAAATCAGCATGTTTAGAAAAAGACAACATTGAATTGTTTAGAAAGAACTTTAATGGTCATGGAGAAATTGACATATTTCTGATTACTGTTTTATTTGTCTGTTTTGTTGATAATATCACACTGTTTGCTGTTATTAAGAGCTATGGAGAACTGCCGTGGGTGGAACTACAACGTCACTGAACTTGCTGTTTTTCTCCTACTGCTCTGTGTGCAGGAACCAAATAAATTGTAACATCATCCAAGTCCAGAGTGTTAAACTCCTATTATAAATATAGGCTATTTAAAAAAAAAAAAAAGTAAAAAGTAGGCCAATTAAAAAAGACAGAATTTATAAACATCTATTTTTTATGTAAGTACATTGTGAATCCATGTTAAAAACTGTATTTTGGATTAGCTGAAATACACCTATATGGTAATAAGTTTTATATTCGGACTAGAAATAATTTTTTTATAAGTCTGAACTGCAGATGGAGACATTTGTCAACAATTTGGCCTGAGTACACATAAATGCTTCTACATGATTGTGTGGCCTACAGTGTAACTTAAATTATCTATCGTGTACGTGTGTGTGTAGTTGTTTTGTTTTTCACGCCCACACAAAACATACTGCGTCATTCAGTATGGAAACACTTGAATGTGGGCTTTTTTAACAAACATTTTAAGTCAATGTCACAGTGCCACTGCCACGTCAGCAGTTTTCAATCAAAAAGTGTGCAATCAGAGAATAGTTTAAGCGTTTTTAAGTTTAAACTGAGAGCAGAATAAAGACTTATAATAATAAAACACAAACAACATGTTTGCATTTAAAAGGTTTGCCAATTCATGTTCAGTAAAAAAAAAAAAAAAATGAACAACTCTTTATAATGTAGTTGTAAATCATACTGTAATGTTTGTTTTATTTACAACAGTATTTATGTCACCAACTCTCCCCCTCGTGGTGAGTCAAGAAACATGCATTTTATTTTACACTTGCATAATTGAGCTTATTATACATCTGAAAGCATTCATTTATAAATTTAGGACATTTCAAATCAAGAGGTCAATGTGTGTTTTGTGAACTTTTTCCTTGAGTAAAAATGATAGAAAATAATTAATAGCATTTTATTCAAATTCACTAAATTTAAACATAGCTTGCCGAAACAGACGGTACTTTTCCAAATATCTCATTAATAAAATGTCACATTACAGTAAGTATTAGTTTTTGATGTCCATTATTCACATATTGCAGATCTACGTCAAACCCCCGCCACAAATCTTTTACGTCTGAGAATGCATGAACCGCATTCTCAATGTTGTCTTGTAGAGTGACATTCTGTTTCTATGATTTCTAATCTTTCAAGTCAGATCTGATTTTGGATTGTTACCATATTTATCTTTTAATGGTATGGATATATTTGAGTACATTTGAGTATATTTGAGAGATGTAATGCATTTGTCTCATTTTGAATTCCTTTCCCAGCACGTGGCTGATATCACGTGTATGTCATTTGGACTCTTCTGAAGGTGAGTTTGACACTGGTTGACAGACCGTACTTGATCAGCTCCTGTTGTAGCTGAAATAAGATCAAATGATTTAAAATCGTCTAATAGCACCACCATTTGCCAAGATATTAATAATAAAAATGCTACACCCTGTAGTAAGTGAAACTTACTTTCTCTATAACTGCGTCAATGTTTCCTTTCTCTCTTAGGTCTGAAAATGATGTAACTCTCATTTGAAGTCCTATGATATTTTCTAGGAGATACAATACACACACGTTACGCAAGTTTAATTCATCACAGGAATTGTTTACCCAGAATAGAAAATGTCCTTCCAATATACTCACCCTCGGGTCATCTGAAATGTATATGTTTTTGTGTTTTTTTTTTTATATGAACAGATTTGGAGAAATGTAATTCCATCACTTGCTCATCAATGGATGCTCTGCAGTGAATGGGTGCCGTCAGAATGAGATTCCAGACATCTAATAAAAACATCGCAATAATCCACAAACTGAATGTTTCTAAGAAACAAATCCATTCTTTATTATCTAATTTCTTCTTAGCTACTGCATTAAGTAAACTGAGATTGTAATTGCACTTATTTATCGTTGCTATTTAGTTGAGTTTATTTGCTTTCATTTTAAGTCACTTTGCATGAAGGCATTTACTACAGTAAATTACTATGTAAATGTATAATTCCTTGATGGATTTGTTTCTTACAAACACAGCTTTTCACTTCATTGACAAACTTGTGAATTATTTTGACATTTTTATCAGTTGTTTGGACACTTATTCTGACGGCACCCATTCACTGCAGAGGATCCGTTGAAGAAACGAACTCATCTACATCTTGAACAGCCTGAGGGTGAAACTTCAAACTTGTTTGTTTGCTTGTGTCTGGGCACATTCCTATTGTACTTTTGACACTTTTGTCAAAGAAACTCTGGCTCATTCAATATATAACGTCTTTAGTGGCATGTTCACTGTAGTGCTATGTTGAGCAACAACAACCTTAGCAGTTGTGTACCTTTTCTGTTTTGATCTGGTCCACCGTCTACCCTGAAGGCCCATCGGCCTGGAACATAGACATTAGTGGAGCTCTTAAGGTTTGGAATAGCGCTCCCATTGTTTGACCCAGGGATGTTAAAGTAGCTCGTGGAGTTTATTGAGTCATAACCAGCCTGTACAAAAAAGGAAAAAAATATATAAGATTATCAAGAAGAAAGGCATATTTGTTCTGCTAACATAGAAGTCATGTCTTACCTGCACCAAATTATACGTCAAAGCAATGTCACCATAATTCATGAGAATAAAGGACAAATCGCTGCCTGAAATCAAAACCACTTGAAATGACGTTTCCTGCAAAGTTTGGGAACACTGACTGTTACACAGCTCTAAGAATATCTCATCTCTAACCTTGAGCTTGAGGAGTTATAACAAATGAACTCACTGTGCCAGTGTGGTAAAAGTACGCAACTCTATCCCAAGTTGCAACCAGGACCCAGTTAGCCGTGAAGCTCAGGTCAGGGAAGTACTGGTTTATATCCTGAGTGGCACGAGTAAGAACGCTTCCGGCGGAGTACTGCTGATACGAGATGATGCCATTCATACTGACGTCAACGTCGGTCCAGAGGGGAGCAATGATGTCTTCACTTCCATTGGTGGGAAATGAGTTAAAAACAAACTGTGATGAAGACTGGTTGAATGTAAGGTGTCCATTACTGTTAACCTAAGTGATAAAATATATTAGTTGTGCAGTTTGCATTTTAACCATTCACATTATTGCATTAAGATAACTAAATTCTCACATATGTCTTGTTGTACGTGCGGCCGAAGAACACAAAAGGACTCCACAGTTCAACAAGAGTTGAGTTTTCGTCCTCGGGGGATATATTAACAGCGTCTCCTGCCACTGAGCCAAATGGATAGAATACCACCGGCGCTGCAACTGAAATCATGTTCATCCGTTAACTTCAAAGAGTTCAGTTTGACTATCTATATGCTTCAGTTCTAAAGTCAAGAATTACCGGTCTGTGCTTCGGTCACCCTTCCTGTTTTTTAAAAAGAAAAAGTTTACATTTAAAAACACTTCCATATAGAGTATGTATTGCCATATTATAAGGGATATCATTCAAATGCATGTTAAAACTCACTCAGTGACAGGACTGATATGAATATGAGCAGATAATGTGAAAGTGGAGATGCTCTCATGATAAATATTTGGATGGGATCTGAGAATGCCACTGCTATAACACAAGTACAAGATAACAATACCGTCTTAATAGTTATTTAAATTTAGACATATATATTTAGATATATTATCAAGTAAATTGTATATGAGGAAATCCCTCTGTAAACAGATACAAATTTAAGTTTGGTGTGTGTGATCACTACTGAAGTGAAGATAAATGCTCAGAAGGAAAAAAAATAATTTTGAGAAAACATGCTTTAACAATATGCATTGTAATTGAAATCTATTGATAGAAATATAAAAAACATGCTATAAAAGAAACACTTAACAGTGTCTTCTGAATGTTTTCGTTCCGCTATTGTATTTGATTCATTTTTTATGAGAAAGCAAAAAGCCCAAAATCACAATTTTGACAGGTGCATGATAAAACAGGGATTTTGCCAGCAGTGTCTCCCGTTGAGTTATACAAACACTTGTCAGTTAAAAGCAAAAAAATCGAATTAGATGTACAGGCATATCATATAAAACAAACCATGTAGACAGAAAGTTAGATGGTATACTTACTTTAGATGTTGTCATATGGACTACCTTCTTATCTTCTGTATAGGTTAAAAGCTGACCCTAATTATCATAGCCCTAAAGGGAGGGACATGTTCAGTGAATGCTTGTCAAATGCTCTCGGGCGAATGACAGCTGACATTTTCACAATGCTCACAACTCAATGTTCGAGCTAAACAACTAAAGTGAAAGAATCTCTGTTGACTTTTTTCCAAGATTTCATTCCATTAAAAATATGTCTCTGTGATTCCTTGTGTTTCTGCTTGCCTAATGTAATTGTTGTAGGAGGATTTTGTTGATGTACGAAACAGTCCTTAGCTCACCAATAAATGATCTGCTGTCAGGATAAGAGCTGATAAAAACATCACAAATAGTTTCCAGTCTATCAGTTAACATCTTGTGTAGCGAAAATTTGCAAATAAATATATCAGGATGTCTTAACTTTTAACAAATGCTTCTGAACCCAAATATTGAGCCCACAACAACAATTCTTCCAATGGACAAGACCAACATATTTGTTTATTTTGTGTATGTTTTCAACCGCTTTCACTTTTTTTGCTGAAAAAAGCAATATTATGAACAGAGGACTCATGTTTTAACCAATAGCAAAAATGCAGTTTTTGACTTCACAAGATGTCAGTTGAAGGAACCGGCCTGGAGTGGTGTGGAGTGGTACGGCAGATTTGAATAAACTTTGGGAAAAAAGAAGAAAAAAAAAAAAAAAAAAAAAAAACGAAAGCTTCCCATATTGTTTGTGATTGACGTCAAAGGCTGGGCATTAAGTAAAACTCTACACTATTTTGGCATCATCCATGTTTAATTTAGTAAAAACAGACAGGAACCAGTATAAACAGACTGACATGCAATCACTCCCAAAATCATAAACAAAACTACATTAAATAGTTTGCATGTTATATTGGCAGCTGTTCTAAAGTACGATACGCAGTCAGCAAGTAGATTACGTGAAGGAATCTTTGACATGGACGTGGAGATGTAGACGAAGAACAGGTTTAATTTCATTGTTCACATACTACAGACTAGTCTGATTAGTTAAAACCCTGAAACTCTTCAGGAGG
>JAUMHP010000062.1:17032978-17042978 GCA_032361065.1 Enteromius trimaculatus
TTCCCTATATGAAGTTTAAGTTCTTTGCATTATGCCTTTATGTAATATGAAATATGTATTTATAATTTTTTATATAAAATTTATATTTTCAGTTTTAATTAAACTGAAGAAAAAGGTTTTTAAATTTAAAAACAGTCATTAAAATAAGAAAATAAAACGTATATTACAAATAAACTAACTCTTAAAATGCAAAAAAAGTCAGAAATATATAGTGTCTTTGTGTGAAAAACATTTTGATATTTAGTTTCCCCATTAAACAAGTTTAAACTTTCTTAATGTGTAATAATAGAACAATATCAAGAAGTATTATAGTGCTATGAGAGCTCTAAACTAAGCTGTTAAAAAAATACGTCTGTTTATGATTTAACCCAGTCTAACTGATGCATCAAAATACATAAATCATTTTCATATTTTTGAGAAAATATTATGACGTAACACTAATGATACCCAAATAACATTTAAATCAATACAATCACCAATAACGCTCTTTAATAAATCACAGGAAACCAAAAAAAGCACATGATTGATGAACGTCGAAACGCTCTCAAGCCGGCTCCATCCTGTGCCGTTTCATAAAGTAAATGAAAACCACAGTATTTGTTAGCACAAGCGTACGTGAACCCAGACAGCTGTGTCATCACTATTGTATTTCAGGTCCAGAGCTCAGAACAAACTAGTTTCTTAAAAAGGCAGCGATGCCGGAAAGAAATCATACATCATCCATGCAAACGACAGAATCTCTGCATTAAAGTGCGTTTGGTATCTGCTGACCCGGCCGAGGATGAGACTCCCAGGCGGTTTTGTGCAGTGGGAAGCAACGAAAAAGCCAAGCAGAATCTCTGACTCTCATAATCAGAATGTCGGGCTCAAGCGAATCAAAGCGCTTTAATGAGATGGATTAACTAATCAAATGAAAGCTCTTGTGAAGCGCTGCCCTTCACAATTAAACAGCAGCAGAGGGCATCGCTGATAGAATCGCTCTCTTCAAACACGCACTAATTAATCCTTAAGGCGGCGCTACACCCAGATTTTACACATATAAAACACATCGGATGCTGTCTGGACTGATGGAACGTCTTAAAGTGAAAGAAGATGATGTTCTTGGAGAAACAGCAGGTGATTCGGTGCATTACGGCCGGAAGCGTGAATGAGAACAGACCGCCTGCTGAGAGAAATGACAAAGGACAGAATCGAAAAAAAAGTCACTCTAACCGAGGAAGTGTTCTGTGCTAGTCCTTCTGTAACGCTTCTAAGAAGAAAATAAAACACTGTCAGCAATCCAGCCTGCTCAATATAGAGGTCTTAATCAGTTCTGCTCTAATGTGACCGATGCGGAGAGATTTATCATTATCTAAATAATTAAACATGTTACATATTGTGTGTTAAACCGTTTCGACACAGATTTGACTCCTAAAGGGTCAACTATAGGCTTGCAGTGTTATTTTAGTATCATTCTAGATTGATTGATTTTTTAAGTTTTCTGTTTTTATTTCAGCTTTAGTAAATATTCTATTATACTGTAGGTTTGGTTAATATTTTGAAGTTTTTCATGTTCTTTGTTTTTATTTTATTATTTATTATTATATGCTGTTTTTGCTTCTTAATTTGTTTTTAAATTTTAATGTGTTTTTAAAATTTTATTTTGTGTTTAAATATCAATATAGTTCTTATAAAATGTTATGTTTAGTTTATTAAGTTATATATATATATATATATATATATATATATATGTATACGTATAAATATATTTATTTAATAAGTAAAAAACAACAACAACATATTTATTACCAAAAAAAAAACAAATACAAATGTAGCTAATTAATAATACTACTGTTTAAAGGTTTAGGAACTAGTACGATTTTTAAAAGACATCTCTTTTGCTCAGGGATGAATCATTAAATATTATTACTTAAAATATTTTTGTAGAAAGTGACTTTTGTTCAAGAATGACAGGAAAACAGGATTTATTTACAATAAAAATCTTTTGTAATATTATACATTATAGTCTTTACTGTCAGTTTTGGTAAATTGAATCCATTATAAAACATGCATAAAAATGTAGTAAGAAAGAAATCTATAAAGGAGAAATATCTGCAGATATATTGCTCCAGCAGAAGTGTGGATGTGTGTGTGTACCCGTCTGATCCCGGTCTGGAGGGAGAGTTGTCTGATGATATGGAGGTCACAGACGCGACAGACAGCGGTCTCTGAGACGATGGCATGGTGAAGGAGCGAACCATTGAACGCGGACGACTGCCCCGGCGCTCGTCCGTCACAGGAGGCTGAAACGACACCAGGACATTTCATCAGCTCTTTTAAAAAGCCAACACAGGACCCTTTATTGAGGCAAAATAGACATGATATGGGTTTTATGATCATTTTTTCCCTCTTCCTGACACTGAATGACCTCTGTTGTGATTGGCTAACCTCTATCAGTGTGAGATGAGTCACAATATGTGACCCAAGCACATCCTGATTTTGATAGTACTATACATATTTTGTTGACCGTAGAACAACATTTTAATTAAAAAATATAATCTTGACCATATCTCTACACCTAAACCTACCCTTACCAATACGTGTTGATAGGACCGATACCGATGCCGATACCGATTATTAAAGACCAAGTAGACCCAGAGACATCATCCCAGGGAATCAGGGTAGCGAAGACTCAACGCTTCCATCTGAACATAAACAATGTATCTCTTTAAAAGTTTGACCGCACAACATCTCAGCGATGTAACAGTAGATTTGTGCTGCAAACAGGCCAAGCGTCAGTATGTTTCTGCTGAATCTCATTGCTTCGCCTCTTTTTGTGTGAATCTCATAAAGATGTGATTATGAACTGCTCATATCTTCCTTGTCCTCCTCCTGTCCTGTGCTGTCCTTGAAACAGGTATAAGTAGCAAAGATCATGTTCTCAGTTTTTCACACACTGTACAGAAAGCTTTGCTGCTAATTCTAGCGCCTTGACAGAGCGCAGCGATCAATAACTATCTCTCTTTCATGTGTTCTCTCCCTTTCTCTACCTGTCTTCCGTACTCTTTTGTCCCTGTCTCTCATTCCCTCCTAAGGACTCCCAGCATTCTCCTGTCAAATATCCCAGCACATCTGTTCGGGCCGGAGGAAAGTGTGTGTACAGTGTGTTTGTCACAGTTACAAAGACTCACATTCACTCCAAACACAGCTGTGGAAACTTTCACTCAATTATTATGATTTTTTTTACAGCATTTTTGCAAGTTAAGGTTTTCCACACCAAATACAATAGAAATGAAGAAAAAAAGTGCATATATCATAGGCGGAGTTTAGGGGGTGCCAGACCAGAGCCAATCAATTTAGTCAAACAACAATATTTTTTTTCCCACATTGTCTCAATTTATTTGCATTATTGTATAATTTAAATGAGTAAATTATGGCTAAGGTAATTTTAATTAACCCTTTCACATGTGAGTTTAAAATATTCTAGCTGAGCCTTTTTTTTTTAGGCGACCATTATTTTGGAATGTTTAGCCTTATTGTTTCCATGGCGACGCGTCATACTTGTCAGTCACAATAACGCTGTATATTATTAATATTTACAAACATACTGATTGTATTATGAAATATTTTATATTCTAAATTTGAAATCTGTTTTATTAATTAACACCGCCGTGTTAGTGCGAGCTGTGGGGAATTACAACACTTAAATTCATCCTCTCCTCCTAAAACACGTTAAAGTAAGTCTCTGAGGGAGAAGAGAAGAGTCAATTTTATAGTTACCTACACGATCTGTATATGCTATTAGTAAAATATATCTTCAGATTATATTTGTAAGGATCATTATTGCCGTTTCTATTTACATCAGAGTGTATATTATAAACTATAAATGTATGGTTTGGCTAGTACTTATGCGTTTTTAAATGTATGAAACCTACAAATAGCAGTATATGATTGAAAATTCATATTTGTGATAATATGACAAGCTCTCAGCGCGTCCGATCTGGCTCTGCGCCAGCAAATGCGCGAGAGCAGATTTAAATTTAGCAGTTAATGACGTGATGCACTGAACATATGTAAAAGAAACAAAAAAACTGAGTTCCTGGTCCACCGGTAGGTGCCCCACCATGCAAAAATGTGAAACTCCGCCTATATGGCATATATGTGTGTATATTAAAAAAAAAAAAAAATTATATATATATATATATAATTCCCCCCCCCCCACGTATGAAATGTAGTACAAAAAAATAAAATAAAATAAAAATAAATTAATTAAAAAAAACTATTTAATAATTCAATTATCATTAAACAGTAGCATTAGTACAATTACAAATCTTGTTTTTTCTTATAAAAGGGAAGAAGATGTCTTAAACTGTTTATGGGTTATTATATAACTAAAAAAGCATTTTAATCTAAAGGTAAAAGAAACATGTTAAAACTATGCTATAATTTTATTTTTTTATTTTATACAAGGAATAATATTATTAGAAAGTATTTTTTAATACATTAAATAGAGCATTGATTGGCATGTACTTGTCAGTGAGGATAGACCTAATTAAAAGGTAATGAGTCTCTATAACAGCACTGATGAACTACATGATGAAGCTGGTAGCAGGTGACACAGGCTTATATGAAAGACAATTCATTTGATTAACAATGCAACAGCACGGATTTAAAAATAATTGTAATGAAAACATAAATATATAAAATGTATGTGAAGACAGATGTTTTCTGTCTTCACACCATTTGAAAGATTTCTACGAAAGACTGTTTCAACCATGGAATAAAATAATAATAATAGCAGGATTTTTTAGGAATATAGACTTGAATTTATGCTCATTTCTTTTTCTAACAATTCAAACTTTTTTATTTTGAATTCCAAGTTTATATCTCCCCCTTTTTTTGTTCATGCAATTGAAAAAAAAAAAATCACAATTGTTTTATTTTGTATTTCTGAGTATTGTAAATTGCACGGTTTGGGCTTTCTGATTCAGAAATTGCAATTTTGTAAGTAAAAGTCTGAAGAATTGTGAGATATAAATACAGAACTGCAAAAAAAATGTAAAAACAAATAAAATAACAATAATAAAAATAATTTAAAAAAGATTCCATAGTGGAAACCATTTCCTTCAGTATGTATTTTCCAAAATGGTGTTAGTTTTTGTCATATTAATTAATAATCATTAGATAATTCTGAACACAAAGTTGTTAAACAATGTTTTACAACAAAATTGCTTAAAAAGTACTTATTTTACACACATATTGTTCCTAATGATACCACCAGTGACTACTTTTTATAGTTTCCTTGGAAAATTAGTCAGCTCTATTAAAACAGTAACCGCATTTAAAACTGCAATGGTACAATACCTCATAATCATCTAACAGCTGCCATGATTTCATTCAGTACAACACTCTATAGTGCTTTTCACAATACAGAAGCTTCTCTTCATAAAGCAGTGTATTTAAATAATAATGCACAGTGAGCCAATCAAAATAGCATCCCAAGGCAGTGAGGAAGAAACCAAGACCCAACACAGACAAACATGCAACACACAAATCAGACAGAGAACGCTAGTGATCTGTTTGTATAGTGAGGTAAGAGTCCATCCTGAGGTCATGTGATGCATGCATGCGAGGTGTGATGAAGAAGATCTGTGAATGCGTGAAGGCAGGTGGTTATGGCTGAGATGTGATGCAGCATGATTTGTAAAGCTACTGTCCGTTGGGACTCACTAGTGCTCTGACGCCATACTGCTTCTCCACCTTCTCTCTCAGCTGTTTGAAGCATGCCTCCAAACGCTCGTGAAACGGGCGGAGAGCCTCGGTCACCTTCTCGCCGTGGATGCGAACTCCCTCGGCCAGGTTCGGGATCTGAATAAGACGGACACACAGAATTAGACAACAATCTTTCATATAACTTAAAACTTAATCACTATGAAAGATACACTCAATAAATGGCATCAAAAAAGTGTTTATCTAAATGCTCTACAATAACTTGCAAACTGCAGTTTTTTAATTTATTGTTACAAATTTGTCACAAAACAGTACAGAAAAATAAATGCTTGTATTGCTTCCATTATGCATTTCTCATATAATATGTTCAGCAATATTAACATTAAATTAACCTATATATGTATAAAAAATTAAATATCGTAAAATGGCTGTTTATTTTTAGTTTATGGTACATATATATATATACACTTTATATATATATATATAAAAAAAATAATAAAAAATACTGCTAACCTTTTTTTTGACAGTTTTCTTTGGTCAAAAAAAAAACAAAAGCATTATATACTTTTTATAAAGAAGAAAAAAATTAAAATAAACAAGTTAAAGACTAAAATGAATATAAACAAATACATCATAAAGAACAACTGTACAGTAATAGGCTTACATTATCATTTCACTAGCCAAGATAAATAAATATTGCAAATGAAATGAATTAATTAACTTCACCCCGAATCTCATCCTCAGTAATCAACTACATTTGTAGCGTCCGAGTGAGACGTATCCTGCAGCTCAAGCCTCTCGGCTGCAGTGATTCACCTCGGCCTGAAATATCACTCTGAGGTTCAATTTTCTGTCTTCTACATAAAACCTCTGGCCTGACAGACACATATAACAAGCAAACAGCCACTAAAGCACTGGCGCTGGCTTTATTTGCAAGCTACAGTGAGAGATGGATCATATTACACAGGATTTAAAACAAACCTTTGTGCATAAGCATTCACCACACAAAGCACTGAGTCTTCCCGCTCATAAATTACTCCTGCTAAAGTCGCCTGCACATCTGAATGTTCAGAACAAAGCACAACACATAGGTACTGCGCACACGCACACACACACAATCTGAACTGCTCAGCTAATTGCAAAGAGAGGTGCTGCTGTCTCCAGACATTATGAGAGTAAATCAGAGCGCTATGAAGATGAGGTATTTCTGAACCAAATAAACTCCAACAAGCTTGGCATTCAACTGATGCAATGCAGTGCAATGAGATGGAGAGGAGCACTTCTGTTCACGTCAAAATGGTCATCAACCATGAAAGTAAAAAGACATCAAGCTTTTTTTTTTTTATCTTTAAACAACCTCTAAAAAGGAAACAAATTACAAAAAAAAAAACATTACAAAGATTGTAACTTTTGTTTTATCTCTGAAAGAACAGAAGCACTTTGTAACAGTTTTCTACCTCAGTGTTTTTGTCTTGTTTTCCAGCAACATGACACGAGTCTAGATTTCTGTCAAATTGATAAAGTAAAAATCAAATCAAATTTCCAATCAAGAAAAAAACCCTTAAAATTAAAAAGGTAAATTTTATAACACATATTTAAATATGTAAATCACTTAATTTAATTATTTGTTTAAATCTCTGAATCTTAAATATTTCTATTATTATAAATGTATATTATTATTATTATATCAACAGTTTATTTATATTAATATATTATTAATTATATATTTTTATTTAAAGTACTTAATTTTTTTTATCTTAATTTTTTAAATCTTTTTAATGTTTAAATGTTTGTTTTAATATTCAAAATGTGTGCATTTGTTTTTGATAAGGCTCAACACAAACAAACAAGGATAATTTATGCCAAATAATTCTATAGCTCCCTGAATAAACACAGTATACTGTAGCATGATATTTCCAAGTCGAGCACTGAATTCTACACAACACAGAGGCGATGTGGAGTTTGTTCAGATCCTCCTGCAGTTCAACAGTCATGAGAGGATTCCCGCTTTAATAAGGGTTGTTAGCACCGCGGGGATTTTCTGAAGGAGACAGAGATACAGACAGATAGAGCAGTGCCGCTCATGTCTCCAGGGAAACCCAGACCTTTATAACATGATCAGAGTGAGGGAATTCTGGGTAGGCTGCAGAGCGGCGAAACCGAATCACACAAACACACCTCATCAGCCAACTCTGCCTGAAAATATCACTGATGAGCACATATGGACACAGAAAAACTTCTTGTGATCTGGTGTGACACTATTCATGCATTTCAGGATCTGAAAGGGAGTGTGCCAGGATGTTTTTGCACCATTTATGACAATGCAATCTGGCAGAGAGACACACATGATTTGATTTTTCACGTGCTGTCCATCAACACAGCGCTGATAAATTGCTTGTCGTTAACATCCAATAAACTCAGCAGATCATCGTGCTGAAGCTCCTGCTCTTGTCTGATTGAAAAGCTTTTCTCAGCGCCACAGACGCAGGCTAACATGAACGAAGCGGCGCAGACAAAAAGCACCTGACATCGGTGAATAACAGCTGAAAGAGCAGCACAGATCGGGCGTGATCTGACACCAAACAAGGAAAGCAAACCTAATCAAAAGCTGAAGCCGGGGACTGTCCTGCCTTTCCTGCGATGTTTACACCACTTCAGTGTCACAGCATCGACAGCAGTGTGTGAAAAATGTACACACGGCCTCTTAAACCTTCAGAACGGGCCGAATTGATCACCATCTCTCACCAAAAAAGTGGCTTTGGGTTCTTTTTGTGCTGTCAAACTTAAACTCTGTGGTTGCATAAACATTACAGTCATTAATGTTCACCGTCTGCCCATATAAACCAGCTGAATGCTGTCAGATCTATAACAATTGAACTTGTGAGTGTCAATAATGTGGCGAGACGGCAACAATGCATGTCTGAGAAAACTGTCTATACAATAAAGACAGCGTTTCTGAAGTGTGTTTGGTGCCGTCTCCACAATTGTCTTTACGGAGGGAACACGTCTTCAAAACACATCTGAGGTAAGAGAGCATGAGACGTATTTCATTCTGTGACAGGATGACAGCTGCTGTAACTCATCTCATGCAAATGTCCTGACCTGACATGAATACGTGAGAAAAAGAAAAACAAGATGATTGATACATTCAACAAATGGCATCAAACAGCCTTCATCATGTCAGAAATGCATTCAGGTTGTTTTACAAAACGCTCTCTCTTTAATGTGTAAATAATGACTTTTACTGTGCCATCGCAAGCATTTTCATAAACCGAATATCAAAGATGCTTTTAAACCTATTTTACTCCAACTTATGATGCTACTTGTATTATGTTAGCATCACTGAGATTTTATTTATTATTTTCCATTCTAATTTTCAATCTTAGGTGCATGTTTGATATTTTATTGTCTATATTTGTGTTGCATTTATTTTTATTTCGGTTTTAATTATTTTAGCACATCACTAAATCTTATTCTAGCATTACACTAAACTTAAAATGAAAAATGCTGCAACTAACTGAAATTAATCTCCGTTAATTATTTTATTATAATTTAACTTCTTATATTTAATGTACTTTAACAGCACATTTTTCTTTGTTATAAACAGATACAAAAAAAATTAAGACATGTTCTATTTTTAAAAAAAAAAAATATAAAAAAAATGTTATAAAAATAGAAAAAAAATTAATTAGTAGTCTATTATGTATTTGTTGTCTTTACTGTATGTGATCCTTATATTTTTTTCTTAAAATACATCGCATGGGTCAAAATGACTGACATCCTCATTCATAAACATTATGTTCTATAAATATATTTTATAAGTATATACTACCGTAAATATATTAAAACTTAATTTTTGTTTAGTACTATGCATTGCTCAGGACTTCATATGAACAGCTTTAAAGGTGATTTTGATTTGTTTTGCACCCTCAGACTCCATATTTCTAAATAGTTGTATCTCGGCCAAATATGGTCTTGTAACAAACCTTAAATCAATGAAAAGCTTATTTATTCAGCTCAATTTTGAAACGGATGCTAATGACTAGGGTTACATATATGCTTTTATTAACAAGTATATACACACTACAAGCAATAAAGTAATAAAATAAAAAGCAAAACTGCTTCCCGAGGATATGCATCAATAATGCATGGCAATTTAACTAGAATTAACAGGGAAAAAATGTGCATTTATAAATGATCCTTATCACTAATTTCACCTAGATAATTAAATACGGTAACAGCTGTTCTTTATTTATAAAGGCGCCAGTTTTAATGACCCCTTTTGTAGATG
>JAUMHP010000062.1:17066155-17078109 GCA_032361065.1 Enteromius trimaculatus
AAAATTATATATGTAAATATGCACTACCACTTATTTTTGCTCTTATTTGTGTATCTTCAAGGTTTTTTTAATAGTTATTATTAATATCTAACTTTGTAAATAGTTAACATGGTTTTAGTAATTGTTTGTTAGTGTCTTTTAAAAATAAAGTTTTTTTTTTTTTTTTACAAGGACACATTAAATTGAGCCAAAGTGACAGGAAACCATATACATTGCACACATATAGGTTTTTTACATTATTTACTGTCACTTTAATTTAATTCAGTTGAATCTGTCCTTGCTGTACAAAAGCATTATTTTCCTTTAAAAAAAAAACTTTATTTTTCCTTCCTTCCACGTCTTGACGTGTATCTGGAATTGTCATGTTAAATCATTTTTCTTTTCTTCATTTTTCCATGTTCTCCCACACACAAACCCGCTCACCTGATGTACATCTCTTCTCTCTCGATCTCCTTATAGAAATTCTGCAAGGGAAACATTCACAAGGTCACATATTCATTCTAAACACACCCTGACCTCAGCTCACAAAAACCTACAAATCTGTGTTTCAGAGATAATGGGCTCTAGAAGAATCCATCATCATCCCTGGGACCTCTTCTGTCCTTGTGCATTGTGCTGTTGCTCTACACACCGATATGAGAGTCATGTTTAACACATGAGGACTCCAACAACACCGTCAGATTGAATGTGCATTCGTGTCTCGGTACATCCTGCTAACAAATAAACCTTCCGGTTACTTTTAAAACTGGAGATTACATGTGTGTGAGTGAGCAGTCAATCACACAAACGAAGCGAGAGATTGCTTTTGATATGCAGTACCATCAGCATCAAGTTCTTCATTGATGCTACGTTTGAAGAAAGCCATAACATTAATGCTCATGGGCATGTACAAAGAGTTTGAGCCAATTATAAAGTTACAAAGGAGCTGATGAAATCAGGACGCCTACACACTCCACTTAAAGCACGCTCCGCCAGGAAATAGATGCATTTGCAGGAGTGAAGATGCATTGGGAAACATCGATGTTCTCCTCACCAGCACGTTCACTGTGCAGCTCATGCGGTTCTCCTTGTTCTCGTCGTGCATGATGGTCCTGTAGTCCAGAAGTCTCTCCAACAGACGGACGACCAGAGTTACGAAGGTCTCGCCCGACTTAGCCAGATACTTGTGCTTCCTGCAGTGCTCTAAAAGACTATCACCGACACATATACATTAATTCTGGAGGACACCGTATACAAACTGTAGACATACAGCAGCGTAAGCAGTTTGGATTTCATGCTCTATTTTTAGGTCCATAAACTCCTTACGAATTAGTATTAGTTAACATAATACAGTGTACAGTTCCTGAACAAAATGAGCTAGCTGACGAGTGACATCATGATATTGGTTTAGAGTTGTGCATGTGCCATTGATGCATTAAAAAAAAAATTAGACAAGCCGAGTAATTAAGATTTACTTACTAGAAAATACATTTTCTATGAATACAAGTGTTATTTTAGATGTACAGAAATGCTATTGTGGTTTGTTAATATTTAGATTTCTCTTTTTACATTTTCTGTTTTACCTTTTCACAGTTTTTATTCGTTTTACCAACACAGTCTCACTCCAACTCGTCATATTTTGATGCTTGGTCAAGAGCCTTTTGCGTCGCTTTTTGAAGCTCAAGGTACCCCTTTTTAGTCACTTTTTTCGACGTGAAGGGTCCTCCGTCGTTTTAAATAGGAAAGCGTTAGGGTCAATACGCTGACGTGATAATTGTGTGTTTTTATTTTATCATCATAATTAAAAGACATATTGGGTAAAAAATGATTGCATTATTGCATATATGTCGGGGTGTGATTTCTCAATGTAAAGTTAAACAGTTTTATTTACACGAGCACATAAACCTGCCCCTAAACCTACCTTCTGTTGATAAAACACAAGATATAGCATGCAGATACAACCACTGTCATCATTTATTTGAAAAATATTAATATTCCAAGTCTTCTGAAGCAAAACGATTGATTTGTGAGAGGAATGGATGCGGTCGCTGCCTCCGTCTTCCAATGTACGGATACTACAAGAATCCTTACGTCAACACTGGTTGTGAAATACTATTGGCTCTTGTGCGTCTCGTGAACGATTGCATCATGCTACCAGGTGGGAGTATGTTTTCTGAATGAGATGTAAGCGGAGTGAACGGAGCGCGATCATTTTTAGTGATTAAAACCTTGTGTTTTACTCTCTTCTTCACATAAAGACTTTGTATGGCTTCAGAAGACTTGGAATGTGACACGACTTGTTTGTAATGTATTTACGCTGCTTGTTTATGATTAGTTTGTATCATATAAATACCTGTGACTGCGTTTGCCTGTGTGTGTTTATATTGTTCAGAGGGGGGTAGGTTTAGGGTAGGGGTGGGGTTTGGTGCTCCAATAAAAGTAAAAAAATAATTAATAAATGTATTTATGCATGCAAACCATTACATTAAGACAAACACCTGAAAACAATGGAGAACCCTTCATGTCGAAAAGTGACTAAAAAGGGGTACCTTGAGCTTCAGAATGCCACAAAAAAGGGTCTTGACCAAGCGTCAAAATGTGACGAGTTGGGAGTGTGAGAATTGGTTTGTTTTTACTGAATAATACAAGCATATAATCATCATTTTTATGCAGCTTTTGTAATACATGTACACACACAAATATAATTTTTTATCATTATTTTAAATAAATAGAAAATAAATTACATTAATTTGAACAATTTTTTTATATTATACATGTACAATAATCCAAATTAATTAGATTGTTTTGATTATTTGGGGTGGTCTAGTTTGACAAATTGTTCTGCTCATGCAGCATCATGTAGAAATGATATCAATATCAGTGTGTGTGTGTGTGAGATCTTCACTCACATCTTCTGGAAGAGGATTTTGTACTGTTCATCTCCTCGACCGCCTTCCACCTCATGATCCAGCTTGGTGATGATCTCGTTCTCAAACTGCAATTAAACACAGAAGCCGTAAATAACGAGTGTGGCTAATTCTTCATTTCATTAGCGTCGTTCCTCCCAGCCCTCCTCTCTCTCCTCCTCCTGCGTTTTCTCACTCTCTTGCGCTGTGTCAGAGAGTAATCAGCCGTTATCAGTCACACCGACTGAGCTCAACTTTATCTGCTCATTACCATCACTGCGCTTCATCAGAGACACACACACAGCTGTCTGAGGGATTTTCTTTCAGACGTTGCTCTTCCTGCTGTTATAGAATAAATCGAGATAAATCGAGAAAATGCAAATACACACATTATGATTTCTGTCCTCCTCAAATCATTCTCATGAGTTAAATAACTCACATACCTACTCTAGATGTCATAATTAGCATCAGTTTTACTCATTAAAAATCCCTAACTTCATAACGTTTGATGCAATTGTTGCCTAGTGGACAATAAAAGTGCTATAAAACCCTATGAACTGTAGAAATCAATAACAGTGCTTCACTTCCAGGATTTAGACTGTATTGTTTTTGTTATAGTTTCAATAAAGTGTGATTAACAAAAGTATACATTTTATTTCTGATGCAAATGCAGCTTTCTATAGTAAATGTTCAATATATATTTTAACATTACTTTGGTTCTATTTTAAATAAATAAAACAATGAAAAAAATAGTAGCAAAAAAAATGATAAAACACAAATAGTTCATTGTAAATGTGCAATACAAAATAAATTAAATAAAAATTATTTAATTTAAATTAAAAAATATTTTTTTAAAATTAAGTAAAAAAAAATTAAAATATAAAATATATATATATATTAAAATAATCAAATTTAACAAATTTAATTATCATTTTTAGTGATTTTTAGTGACTGCACATAATATGAAATCTTTGACGTTTAGCAAATATTTGCTCAAACTACAGACATTAGAGAGAAACAGACAGCTTTATACACACGAGACACCTGTCAAGCAGTCAGAACAGCAATTACCTTTTCATACAGACTGCCTTGAGATTCAAAGACCTCTGCTGAAAGACTCAAGTCCACATAAAAATCTCTGAACTGTTGTGACTGATACTGTGCGTCATTACTTGTATTAATGTTCAGTACGCTTCTCATATTAATGCTGTGCTAGTGTGTCCTGCGGGACAGACAGGTCTAAACATGCAGGGCGTATAATACTGGCTGAACCTGAGGGAGATTTCAGATCAAACTGAGGCTCCAGTTTGCTTTACTGCAGCATTATCAGTCCTAAGACACTCTAGCATATGTAGATTATCATAAAAGCAAAGCATATCAGAGGAAGAAGTGAATCCATAACCTTCCTGCAGTGATCTTTGAGGTAGATGAAGATCTCTGTGGGGTGTGAAACGCGGGCTGCATCATAATTTGTACACGGGATAATATGCAAGAACAGAACTAGCAGATCTTGAGCTACAGTATGTTAGAAGAACGCAAATGTTTTTTTGTTTGTTTTTAGTTCGAATGCTAGAATATTTACATGTGTATTTGAGCACTGCTACAGTCTGTAAACATTTAAAAATACAATTTAATATACGTTCTAGCATATTAGTTTTTGCTGTAATAATAAAGAGTCATATTTTTTCGTATGTAAAAGCTTTCAGTGTTTACTGTGCTACTTAAACGTTTGTATCGTGACACTACTACAAATGACTGTAATGCTGTATCAACTGTAGTTGGCAGTAAATAAATAAATAAAAACTTTTATTCAGTATTCTGAATAACACAATGATGTACTAAACTGTTGTAAAATAAAAGCCAGAAAATAGAAAATATTTATTTTCACCACAAAAACAATAAATAAATTCTGGGGGGAAAAAAGCATCACTGTTTCCACAAAAGAACTAAATAAATAACCAGATAAAATGTGCTATTAACTAAAATAATAATAATAATAATAATAATAATAAAAACAAACGATTAATCACATGCAAAATGAAAGTTTTTGTTTGCATAATACATGTCTGGATTCTGTGTACTTATGTATATAAACACACATTGTATATTTTGAAAATATTTACATGTCTATATTTATATTATTTGGAAATAAATATATATCAAAATACATATTCTGAAACATATACATGTATGTGTGTGTGTATTTATGTATATATAAAAATTAATTTGGATGCGATTAATCATGAAAAATCATTTGACAGCATTAAAATAGTAAAATAATAAATAATAAAAAAAGAAAACAAAATCTGCATATTAGAATGATTTCTGAAGGACCATGCGACACTGAAGCCTGTAGTAATGATGCTGGAAATGTGATTTAACATCACAGGAAATAAATTGAATGTTCATATACACTCATATAGAAACCAGCTGTTTAAACTGGAATAATAATTCACAGTTTTCACTGTATTTTTGATCAAATAAATGCAGCCTTTGAAAGCATAAGAGCATAATATTTGAAAGCAATCCTCCTGACACCAAACTTTTGAACTATAGTGTACTTTCCCATGGATGTACCGTTAGCATGCAGTACAAGAAACCACACTGACCATCTGGAAGCAGCGTCTGAAGTGAAACTCGCACTGCATCATGTCAAAGAAGATGGGAATGGTGGCTTTCCGCAGCTCGATCTCAGGAACCAGAGTCATCTCCAGAATGGGGCCCACCATCTCAGGGATGAACTTGATTTTATGTGGACCTGCGGGATGTGGAGAAGAAGCCATTAGCATGCCCGAATCCTTCAGTTTATTTGTTTAAGATCTTTTCTGTGTGTTTAAAGCCGTACACACAGGATCTGTTTGTGTATTTTTTTGCCGGCAGGTGCAGCAGCACAGGGAATATCAACTCTCTGCTACTTCCTCGCAGTGTCTAACAGCAACTTTTATGTATTTTGGTGAACTGTGTACAACTTCTATTTCGGAGGCAGGATTTCCAAAGCTCTCAAAAGACAGACTTTCATCTGCACTTCGCTAATCTTCAGAGTTTCGTGCAATCACAGCGCCGAATACAGCACAACATCTCGGAATCTCTGGTGTCTGTGACTAAACCTGATATCAAACGCCGCCAGCTAATGAACGAGCATCTGCGGCTGAGAAACACGTCTAGCGTGAGGTGGCAAAAATTCCTTCTGAGAGGAACGTGGGAGCCCAAAATACTTTCACAGCGGTACTTCCTCAAGTGTCCTGCCACTAATTAGCACCTTCACTTTTAGAGCAATTCCGTTTGCACGACTCTAAATAACCGTGAGGTGTCTCGGTCGAAAAATAACCCGCCTGAATCAGTGCTAAAACTGTAAGCAATGCAAATGTGCCAGACATAAGCCGTACAAAAATAAAATCACAGCGAGTTTGTGAATTATGCTAAAGAGTCTAGGGCTTGAGCATCTCATAGAAAAGCTACATATTTAAAACGTGTGTGCTTTATTATTATTTAGCATACTTTTATTCAGCAAGGGTGCATTCAACTGATCAAAAGTGATGGTCAAGACATTCATTTTATTACAGAATATTTCTCTTCTTTTTATGTTACAAACTATCACTGTTTTCAACATTAATAAAAACAACAATGAGAACAAATGCTTCTTAATCAGCATATTAGAATGATTTCTGAAGGGTCATGTGACACTCATGACATGGAAAATTCAGTTTTGCGTCCCATGAATAAATTATATTATACAATATATTCAAATAGAAAACGGCTGATTTAAATAGTCGTATTATTTCACAGTTTTACAGTTTTTACTGTATTTTTAAACAAATAACTACAGCCTTGCTGAGCTAAAGAGACTTTCAGAAATCTTTAAAAATCATATTGACCCAAAAATGAGATTAAAAGCGGTTTGAAAGGTCGGCTCACCCAGGTTGTACCACATGTCTCGGATCTCGAAGCCAATCTGTCGCCTCATGTCTTGATACCTGCACAAGAGAAATCTGAAGATAAGAAAAAGACACTAGAAAGATGTCTTTATATCAGACAAAGCATTTCAATTTATTCTTTTGGAATTGGAACATTTACGGTTTGCTAGCCTCGCTCACAATACTGTGCTAACACCAGCGGACGGATGAGAAAGAGGAGCAGAAGCCGTTCAAAATCAACGTCAAATGAGTTTAGGAAGCGGACAGAAGACAAGAGCGCAGATGCGTCCCGAAGAAAGTGCAAAGTGAGCAGCATGACGACAGATCCCTTATGCTTTACCTCGCTGGGCCTGACATCCATTCATTAGCGCTGCCATCACACGCTGACATTCTGGGATGCCTGTGGCCCTCGGCTGAATTCTGGGCCACCATTGATTGCTTTGTCAATACGCTCTCATCCAGGGGTAATTTATGACGACAAAGACGAGGTGCGTCGGAGCTCAGTTAACACACAGTAAAGCCTCTCACAACACATCACATGACCCAGCTCGAGCCTGACCAGGACGTTATTCAGCTCTGTGTGATCTGGGGTTTAATTCAGCATTACCAATGTGTTGTTATTCCGGTAGACATGTTTACAGCTTTTAAAAATAAATGAATGCTTCTATTTCGCTTGGATTAAAGGATATTCTGTTTTAAACAGCTGCCGTTCTTTGCACTTTCTATTTAATCAAAGGATCCCGAAAAAATAAATTAATATCTAGCATGGTTTCCACATTAATATGCAGCAGCATTGTTGTGCTTTTTGATCAGCATATTAGAAGGATTTCTGAAGGATCACGTGACACTAAAGACTGGAGAAATGATGCTGAAAATTCAGTTTGGCATCACAGAAATAAATAACATTTTTACCAAGCATTCAAACAGAAATCAGGTACTTAAAACAGTAGTAATAATTCACATTATTACAGTTTTTACTGTGCTTTTATCAAATAAATGCAAGCTTGGCAAGTGTGAGAAACGTCTTTTAAAAATTATAGTATTGCACACTAGAGCAGACATTGTATTTATTTCATTCAATATTATTTGCTTAAGCAATTGACATTATGCTAAAAATGCATATATATATATGAAGAGTTCATTTGCAAAAACAGATCTCTATTTCTGAGTTTAAAAAAAAATAATTGAAACGCACAGTGAAAATAATGCATCTCAATGTAGCTGCATTTTGACTGTAGATAACAAAAAATACAGCTAATACAACATTTTCACTCTACTGTATGCTATATTGCAGCCATTTGTCCCTCATTAATGTACACACAGCACCCCATATTGACAGAAAAACACAGAATTGTTGACATTTTTGCAGATTTATTAAAAACAAAAAACTGAAATATCACATAGTCCTAAGTATTAAAGTATTAAATGATTTTAGCAAATGGCTGCAAAATAACAAAGACTGAAAAATTACTTTTTTCCGTAACGACTGTATATATTCCCCTCAGTTTTTAGCTCACTATTATAACCCTGGTAGCAGCATGTATCTCAATCTCAGATAGTGAAAGTTTCTGCTCATACTCCTCTCGGACACTTCATTTTCCCCGTCTGATCTCTCCATTCACATGCTGACTCCACTGACCTGCTCTCTTAATTACTTCGCCTCATCCTGACTTCCTCCCTCACCTCCCCCTCTCTCTCCACGGGTCTGTCGTTTTCCTGCTAAGCGTTGCTTTATAACTTGTCTCTCTAGCGTCCGCGGTGACAGAGCGAGAGAGGTAGACAGACAGCGAGGCTGCGTGTCCTCACACTCGTACAGAGGAGGAAGCCGAGTCTGTTAACACACCTGTCAGCCCACGGGACAATCGCTGAACCAGATGACAGATGAAGAAGTGCGAGGGACACCCGCTCCTGTTCTATTAGTGCTGTTTGCTCTACTCCTGCCCACACTGAGCAAAACACAACACGCCAATTTTCCCCTGTCAGAAACAGCTCTTTAGAAATCCCTCTGTTCTGTGTACTTCCCCTTTAAATCTTCACGAGCTCCGCTGACTCCGCCCCTCTTTTCCCGAGACGCTCTCAGAGGATTTTTTTTAGCCGTATTCATAGTGAAACTTGCTAAGCAGCACATTATTAGGAAAGGAGATTTGCAAAGATTCATTAAAAGACATTATACTCACTGCTTCTGTAGGTGAGGCTGATCATGAATGATTCTCGTAACATAAACTCATTTCGGTTGATCATCTATCGTGGGTGTGGCTTCTGTCTGTGTGACGCCACATCGACATGCATTTGAGAGTGGCTTAATTTCAGAAGGGGCAACTTATTTTTATTAAATCAAAAAAAAAAAAAACTACCTGTGGATCTTTATTGTAGGGTGGTTGTGTACACACACTCCCAAACACACATTTCAGTCCAAACAGCTTAAAAAAGTGCATGTAGGACCGTATGACCCCTTTAAGCAAAATCTCTAGTCATCCCTAGAACATCCTAAAAACCACAAAGCGACAGTCTACAAACATCCGGAGCGTATCAGAAGCCTGACTCAAACACCTTAGCAACATCATAAAGGTACGTCTCAAAGGCTCTCCGGTAAGAGAACAGTGAACACTTTCTGAGAGTCTGCAGAGAGCGGGTGGAAGCTTGGGCCTGGCGCTCCTTCACTGTGACGACAGTGAAGTTTGGGCTCTGAGAGACAGAGCGAGGAGAAAAAAGCAGGAGAGTGAAGAGTCAGCAGCCGCAGCCGCCTCTCTCAGGTCAGCATGACACCTGCAGCAGAACACAGAGTTGATGAAAGCTGAGGCTACGGCTCTGAAAGAGGCCCGACGGGGGGCAAACAGCACCGGAGAACAAAGACAGAGCAGCCCAACAGATTGTTAGAAATATAAGACGAGGCGTCCTCAAGACATCAGCACTTTTTCCTGATGAAAGCCCTCAAAATGCCAAGCATGCGCTGCTTTATTTTTGTAGACTTCCAGGACATGAAGTGTAATCAGGTTGAAATGCTGTCAGCAAGTAAACAAATTAAACTCCATTACAGCTGACGGTGTGTTGAGCTCGGCATGCTTTTATTTCTGCACAAGTCTGGTATTAAAATTAAACAGTTCACCCAAAAATATCAACTGCTCATCCTCAGAACATTTTTCCTTTGAGGAAGTGTAGAATATCCGATTAGATATTCAGATGTGACATTTCTGTGCCACAAAATCTGAAATTAAAATCTAGGTTAATTATTTTCATGTTTGTGGACTACTATTAAAAAAAATGTCTTAATATATAAGTATTTTTCAAGAGATGCCCTTTAAGGGTTAACTATCAAAGATAAAACATTAAAAAAAAAATCACCAAAAATTTCTAGTCGATTCCAATAATTATTTTCATATTACGGCAAATTAAAATTACTGAAAGAATAAAGTAACTGATTGTATGCTGTTTTATTACAATTAAATAAAAAATAAATTGGATAAACTAGTTTTACTACAATTCTTTTTTTTAATCCAAAGGGCTATTTTTTACAATTTCCATTCAAGCTTGTGCTGGATGATAAATAACAATAATAATAATATTAATCATAATACCAATAATAATTCAATAAATAGATAAAATAGATAAATTAAAAACATCATCTGATCCCATACAGGCCCCTTTATCAGAACAATACTGTATATGCATTTATCATACAGTATGTTTTCCCTGAGAACAAGAATAATCTGTTCCTGCGAATTCACCCAAAACCAAAACGCAAACCTTCTTCAAGAAAGAGGTGTTGTTACTGACACCAGCACTGCATGTCCTGAGAAAATGGGTGGTTTAGGAAACATGTCGTGGTGTTCCTGAGAGGCCGTGTGATCCCAGAGGCTGAGGAGTCCTGACAGACAGTGATCCGTCTCTCACGCCACAGGCAAACACCAGCAGCAGACAGACAGAAGCTCCTGGAGCAGATAACAGGCTCTTCACCCAGCCCTGCTGTCTCTCCATCTCAAAGACTTGAGAAGGAATGTTTTCTCCTTTCTCCGCCCCACCAGATGAAACGTATATGCATTCATTCTTTTGTACACCTTTATATTGTGATAATGGGAGTGAACCCTAAAATGAAAATTTACTGAAAATGTTAATCCAAGACGTATGTGAGTTTGTTTATTCATTCGAACAGATTTGCATCACATCTCTTGCTCAGCGGACGCTTTGTAGTGAATGGGTGCCGATAAAAAAAACATCATAATAATCCACACAGCTCTATCAGTTAACATCTTGAGAAGACAAAAGCAGATTCTCATTCTGACGGCACTCTTTCACTGCATCGGTGAGCAAGTGCAGATTCTCCAAATGAAGAAAACCTCATCTACATGTTGGATGGCCTGAGGGTGAATGAACGATTCCTTTAATGTGACTGAACTATGCAGCAGTGCATTGTGGTTAGGTGTCTGTGATATTAATGCTTACTTGTGGAAGATCTTGGCCCGTTTGTCACTCGAAAAGTTCTCCAGCTGCAAAGACTCCTGGGTAAGGAACGCCACGGCGAGGTGGAAGTAGTTATTCCACAGCTGAGAGAAAAAGAAGGCATCAGTCAGTAAAGTAATGCTTATCACTCATTTTCACAACACAAAGAGCAACCAAACGGCCAAACCAACACAAGCACAACGCTCAGAGAAGAGCCGCTTCAAATATTCAAATCAGATGCTGGGAAATTGCAGCCTATTAGCCTGTCACGAGTTATTCTGGTAGAGAAATTTAATCATCCCTGCTGGAACGTCCTCTAACACAACCAGGCTCAAAGCGATGATTAATAACCGCTTCTCATAAATAAAACTATTTGCTTGTTTTTGTTGCTTCATGTATTATACAGGTACAGTATTAGATGGACGGCTGACCTAAAAATGTCAGCAACTGATATTCTTTCTTGCATTTAACACAAAATTAACTTAATTCCAAGATTTACTAATAACGCAATTAAATTAAGATTAAATTATTTTTGCTAGAGCAAACAAATAAAAAAAGAATGAACAAATGCACATGACCAGAACACTTAATAATAATGATAATAATAATACATTTTATTTGTAACGCACTTTTCATTAGCGAAATCTCAAAGTGCTACACTAAAAACAACATCCACAAAATCTAAAAATATCACAATTACTAAATATAAAATCTCAGC
>JAUMHP010000062.1:17097745-17110824 GCA_032361065.1 Enteromius trimaculatus
ACATACATATACACACACACACATATATATATATATATATATATATATATATATATACACACACACATACTGTATATATATATATATATATATATATATATACACACACACACACAAACTGTATATAAATACACAAACATATATATACACACACACACACATACTGTATATACATACACATACATATATATACACATACATACATACATATATATACACGGTGAGCATTAACCATCTCAAAATTTTAGATTTATAATTGTAAATAAATAACCACACATATTTCTACGAATATTATGTAACTTGCGTGACTGTGGCATTATTTAATTTGCATAATTACTATAATTAACTGAGCACTAAAACAACACTATCAGCAGGTGCGGTTCATTCCTAACGAGAGACGTGTTGGAGAGACGACAGGTTTTGGGATAAAAATGTGTTTAAAGTCACATTTCAGAGTAATTGGCAACACTCTTCTGAAACACAGATCAAACCCATATCAAAGATGGCAGCTCAAACATCAACCGATTTTCAAATTAATTCAGAGTCGGCATAGTCGATCCAGATGAGAAACGAGAGAGCTTGTGATGTGTGAAGACCGCACCAACTTTGGATTTTATGCAAGCCACAAAAAATGACTATGCATAAAAGAACTGATATATGGAAAGCTGCGTATACACTAAATGTAAAAGAACAAAGCAAAATCATATTTGCACCATAAATCTGATATCAACACTTTAACATTATAATGTGACTGGCAAATTTATTAAATTAAATAATTTGTTTAATTACAAACACCTGTAATGATGGGACTCTTTAACGCATTCACCTGGATAAACACAAACAGCACATCATGTGAAGTCTAATCTAGGACCGTCCATTATCTGAGCGCAGGTGTCTTTATTTCACATCACCTACATTCTCTGATAGAAACACTATCTGGGGTGTTTTCGTCAGCTTGTATTTACACCACCTCAAGATACTACAAAACAAAAAACACTCATATGGCCTGTGAACATTCACTGTGTGACATCACATCACATATTTAGTCATCTTCAGAGTTTCTTTATGTACATGCCATTTACTATTCAAACATAAATCAGTTAGAGCATAAATATAAAGCTTTGCAACAAATTCTGCTCAATATTTAATAAAAAAACATTTTAAAATCTGATTTTCACCTGTGAAGCATCTCATTGATCTCATATTCTATTGTTTTCCATAAATTAAACATTCAAAAAAAAAAAAAAGATTATTAAATGAAACCAGCATTTAATCTAATCTAATTAAACTTATTAAAAGTTACTATAGTCATATAACAAAATGACAAAGCATAAATTCAATTAAATTCATTTCAATTCAATCAAATCCTGTTGGTATTGAGTATTTAAGGCTTACTGCTCAGGGTATTAAGTAACAATTACATTTAAAATGTACAAAATATTGGTTAATTAAAGTTAATTTTACATCAAGCTTAATTTTTAATTCAAACTTAATTTAATTAAAAAAAGTAACAATTGTATTATTTTATAAACAAATAAAAAGACATATATTGAATTAAAAAGAAAATAGTGTATAACACAAACAATTATCATCTTCATTTTAGTTAAGTTAAATCATGAATAATACTGAAAAGAAATGAAATAATTTTCAGTTGTGTCACATTGTGAATATCGGTGAGCATAAGGCCACACCAAACAAGCGCTTATCCGCCTAAATCAGTGATGCCCACTGAGAGCGTTACAGAGTGGGTGACTGTACATTGTTTTCCTGCCGTCTGGTGCACCTGTTGACTCCACTACCCCGCACCTGCGGGTGGAGGGTCTTCCATCAGCGCTTCGCCATGCAGGTGGCTGCTGCGAGACTCTATGAATTCCAATATGAAAGTCTGAAATCCCAACATTTCATCCTGGCATAGATCCAACAGCAGAGCACAGATTTTAAGTGCAGTGCCATGAACATACTGATTGAAATCCCATGTCAAAAATGGTCTGTAACCCTCTTTAACGCATTTTAGGCAAATATACTCATACTCATTACTCATATACTCATTTCATTGTTATTAACATTACCATTAAATTATGTCAATAAAAAAAAAAATCAAAATGTAACGCTAATTAAAAAACATTCTATTTGTTTCTCCGCAAATCATGCGACAATTCAAATGCCCCTAGTATGGGTTATGAAAGGTTTTGGGAGTCCCCAGCAAACAGGTTAAAATGTGCAGAACCTGATTTTGCTGAGTTCGGTGTGTCCCTGGAACAACATTGTGATTAACCAATCAGATTTGAAGAACCAGTTTATAGTTTTTGTGAAGTTTAGGCTTACGATCAGTGTTTGGTGCTTGTACATCAGTGTCAGTCATCTATCACTTCCTCAGATTTTAGGCATTACTCATGGGTAGGTGTAGGTTTAGGTGTAGAGATATGGTCGAAACTAAAATTTTGGAATAAAATGATGTTCCAGGGTCAACAAAATATGTTAAGCCAGGAACACGCCTAACTCAGCAAAATCAGGACGTGCGTTAAAATGCATGCAAGGTCAAAAAACACTTTCATTTTCTTGTAATATGCATTTATTTTTACTTTATTTGTTTTACGACTCCCAAACGATTCTTTAAATGATTAATTTTTCCACCCCCCCCCCAGTGATTGTTAGTTTTCATTTAAAGCAGTCTTTGTGCACCTTTAATGCTTCAAAAGCGACACCTAGTGGTGACAAATGAATATACATTTTCATTCAGACCAACACAAAAAGACCAACAAGTGGGCAGCAACATGAAACAGCTTGAGATTAATTTTAAAAACGACTTGTTTCAATGATTCAGAGTTGACGCTTTCCTTTGGAGAGACATTATCGTTATACACTTTCAGATGTAAAACTTTGCAGGATGTTTTCATTCACTTAGAGCGGAGTTAAACACTGCATGAAAGATCATTTTCAAAACTCCTTAATAGGGGTGCTTTAATTCAGTAACTTGTTCATAGTTCGTTGATGTTGGTTACTTTAAAATCTTAAGGGGTCTTCAAGATGTTTGTCTGACAAAAACAGTATCAGAATCCCTGCTTTTACTGTAAACTGTAAAAATTTTTAAATGTATCCAATTACTTATTATTTTACTTTTTGTGGAATCTGATTATATTCATCCGAATTGTTCCTGCCTCGACATAAACAACTGACAATTACTCTGTGAAACAAGTAAACAGTTAGTTCAGATCAGGGACTCTCAGAAAACTCTCCAAGTCTGCGACACGAAACTCAGGTCTGACTTCCTGCTGGCTGTGAAAGAGCGCTAAACCTTCATCTTCACAGTCACGCTGGACGCGGTTTGGCAGAGGAGTTGAGAAGAGAGGCATGAATAAAACAAAACACAATGAGTCACACACACACACAGATTCATAATTCATGTCTTTCATTTCAGCAGCCGCCACACTTCTGATAGAGCGAGAACAGAGCGAATTCACGCAGGTGCACACGGAAACGCTACATGCCCGACACACACACCAACTGATGTTGCACTGATGGGAGAAAAAACATTCGCAAACACATTCTTGGCCATTTCTGACTGCTGTTTCTAAGCAACAGCAGCATGTGTTGAAGGGAGAGAGTTAATGTAAGCGATGCTCCCTCTGCACATTTGTGCTCCAGCGCAAAACACAAAATCAACTCAACTAAGTGAGGAAAAAACTTGCTAAAATGAATGAACAGCATTTCAACTAGTTCATTTAAGTCAACATCAAACCTCACTGGCAAACAGATTTACTTAAAGAAAACAGTGCAGACATAAAGTCGTCCTAAACGAACAAGTTAACGTGAAGCTACTTACTTATTCTGCATCATGTTCATTATCACCCAGTCGGCAGGATACACGTTCTTCCCAATGAGATCCTTAAACATGATAAACGTCTCCATGAGGAAATCCTAAAGAAGAGTCACAATGTTTTGGATGAACCAGATATGACGACAAATACAACACACAAATAAAAAAAGCACCTTCATTCACAGCATGAGAGAGGGTTATCTACATTGTTAAAGTTAGATTTTTTACATTTTTCTGTCGCCATAGGTTACATTGATATGTCAGCTACCCATACTACTTACAGTACACACACAAAAAACAGCTTTTAATGTAGTGTTAATTGTTTTTTTGTACATTATAATGTTCTCTGAAAAATTTTTTTTGCATGATGATGTACAGAATACCCCCAGCAGTAGTTCATATACCAAAAAAAATAAAATAAAAAATAAATAAATTATATATATATATAACACTGCTTCACAGGTTTAACATCTGCCTGCATGTGTTTACATGCTGCTGTAAAGAGTTCCTTGTGAAGGCTTTCTTGGTATTGAATGGAAACTCACCACCACGTCTGTGCGCATCTTCCCAAAGGTGCTGATGAGGTGTGTGTAGTGATAGTCGTCCATCTGCCGCAGAGTGCCCGTCATACACGCCACAAAACTGCCCTGGAGAGAGAGACAGACAGACAGCCGATCAGTGACAGCAGAACACCTACAGCACCTGTCCATCAAACACTGACGGGAGCAAAGAGGACCATAAACCCTTCAAAACGAACCCCACACACGTTACAGCCACTCTGAGGAACTTCCCGGAGATGTGCAGCAATTCCAAGAAGTATTTCTCATTAACAGCACTTCTGACAGAAAGTAATGTGGTGTTTGACATCAATATTTCTCCAATCTGATTACAGCAGTCAGAGACACACTAAAGGAATCTAACCATACTTCCACTTCCCCACATGTGGGAATTGGGACCAATATAACATGCAATTAACCAGAAACCAATTGCTCAGAAATGAAACGGAGGGGGAAAACTCATTTAAGATTCAAAACACAACAAGAAAAGGCAGTAAAACACCTCGATGAAGCAGTGGGAGTCAAATCCACGCAGCGTGTTAGAGAATGTCACATTACCTGCTAAGGAAACTATTCAAAGGTCATTAAATGTAACATTAAAGATAGGTACAGTAGGGTAAGAGAGAAAGTTAATACCGTATGCATAAATTATAATACAGAAAATAAATAACTAAGATGTAATATACGGTAAGCAATCAGTAAAGGCATAGTTTCTTCAAATAATTGCTGAAGACTTTATTCATCAAATTGATTTGTATATTTTGCAAACATCAAGATGTTTTTTTTTATTCTTCTTATTAGCATTATTGCAATAAAAAAGAAAATAAAAATACTTAAAACATAATACAAATTGTAAAGAACATTCTAAAATATGCAGCAGCTTTTTAAAAATGATTTCCATTATAGCAAAACATCTTAGAATTATTCATGCATTATCCATTTTTTTCTCTCTATGTTCTCTTTCAAAAATAGCCGTCGCAATTAAAAGGGTCAGAAAGGATGGGAAATTGAAAATGAAGTTTTTGATGGAAGGAACCTTGACTAACATTGTGAGGGAGAGAAAAAAATAATTATTAAATATGACAATGCGTAGGAGTCCTATTAGTTTAAAAGCCACTTCATTCATCTTCGCTAATTTGCAGCCATCTGAAAGGAGGAAGAAAATTTCCAGCAGATTCCACATGAGCAAACACTGCGCGCAGCAACCAGCCGCACGCCAAGCCTTTGCACTTTGAAAGTGTGACGGGGCTATTCCGCATTTCCTCCTGTTCGGCTTGATTTTCATTTGCAAGTCTTTCCTGCAGCGGTAATTAGGTCTGGCCTACATAACTCAGCAGAAACACAACACACAGCTCATGTTCACGACAAGCTCCCCTCTTTCTCTCGCTCTCCGTCTCACCGCATGAAGAAAAGACTGGAGAGGTAAAACTGGGGTCTCCTGTGAAATATTCATGCTTATCAACACGTTTGTCAGCTGAAGTTACTGTATTTCAGAGGCTTAAACTTTATTTTCCTGGCTGGGTGAAGACACAGTAAGCACAGTTAGCCTGGAGTGAGAGATTAGAGGCTCGCCGTTCTGCTAATGTGGTTCGATAGCTAATATTTACATCCTATCTGAGCCTTCGTGTTTGAACAGGACTCATAATGACAGACAACACCGGCATCACACACACAACCCCGTGGGGTCAAGATAACATTTACTCACCTAACTATTAGTTTGGTATAAAGTGCTGAAGAAAGAGTTGTTATTGAGTGAAACATTGTAAAGATAGTATCTTCTACAGCAAAGGAGCACTGACAGCTTATACGGACAGATAAAATGACAAGGACAAATGATAGGTCAGTTCTTATTATATTAATATTTAAGGAGTAACTGAGGATTACACGAGTGATTTGGGTGATGGACAGATGAGATTCATGAATGGAAGCGGTGGCGGAAAAGGCCTCGGTAATTCAGAGCCAGAAACGCGCAGCCAAAACTGAATGAAAGTGCCAGAAAACGCTGGTTTCAAATGAGTCCAAACCAGCAGCCGTTCACGTCTGAAATGAGCGATGCGCAGATACGCTGTCCTGCTGTGAGATCTGAAGTGAGGAATAATAACTCTCTCATTCAGCATGTGTAAACGTGCCATTACTCCTGATGAAGGATCCTGTTTTCTACTAGAAGATAACAGATTCCTGCTGTGTATTACTTGTGCTGGAATTACACATGATTGAGTTTCTCTGCAGCGGAGTCCTTCAAATCCCCTGATCACACGGAGACCACAACTCTTAGTCTTTGATTTAAAAATCTTAAAGATTTTTAAAGAGACAGTCTTATTTATTGCTTATTTAAAAATGCATCCACTAACAGATCTACAGTATTCTTGTTTTGTTTGTTTGCAGACGATGCTTTGGCGATCAGTCGTCTGCAAGTCAGGCCAATGAAACTCCCAAAAAACTTCTCCAAAAAAACTGGAGAAATAAACAAATAATAGATGGAAGGGGAAAAAAAAGGATGGATGATAGACAAAGGAAAGAAGAAAAAAACAGAACTATTAAAGTATAGATCGAAACGATAAAAGGATGGATGTATGGAAACAACAATAAATGGATGAGTGAATGGATGGATGGACGGTGGAAAGGAAAACAAATGTATGGATGCATGGATGGTTAGATGGGAAAAAAACTAATGGATGCATGTATGGATGGATGAATGATGGAAAGTGTGAAAAACAATGGATGGGTGAATGGTAAGAAAAGGATGGATGGATGATGGATAGAAAAACAATAAATGGATGGATGAAAGGATGGAAAAAGCAATAAATAGATGGCTGGATTAATGATGAATTGATTGGTGGATGAAAGGATGGAAATAAAATCAGATCAAGAGAAAAAAGAAAATAAATAGAAGGACTGGTAGAAAAGGATGGATGGAAAGAAAGAAAAACAGTATATGGACAACAAAGTATGCAGATGTGCAGCTCTGAGGTTGTGACATGAACATCATAAATAATGCTGAAATGATGGAAAAGGCTCTATTTAGATCACATGCTGGTTTGAGAAGACAGGCCTCTCTCTCTCTCTCTCTGAGCGGACGGGAATCCTGCAGCCCATTCACTCATCTCAGCAGACAGAGACAAAGGCTGCATCCTCTAAGGTTCATCTCTCCCTTCATCTGTGTTGTGCTCCTCAGCCCGTTGCCATGGAAACTGTTTTCTTAAGGAGGTCGATCAAATAAAAGTCAGAGAGAAAGAATGAGATCTTGAACAAGAGTTTCCCCGACTCCAGAGATTCCTCAAGGTCACTCTGTGCAACACCAGAGAACATAACACATCCACCTCTGAAACTCTGGAAACACCTTGGACAGACCAATCAGAAAGATCAACACCGAACATGTGACTGCATGCAAATTTGCATACTACTGGTGCACACTTCACTAGTTTTCAAAAGTTTGACTTTAATGTTTAAAGAAAAAAAAAGCTGCTTATGTTCAATAAGCCTGTATTTATCTGATAAAAATACAGTAAAAACGGTACAATATTGGGAAATATAACAAGAATTTTAACAGTTTTTAACTTAGTCCCTCCCGGGTCATCCCCGGGGCCTCCTCCCGGTGGGACATGCCCGGAACACCTCCCCAGGGAACAGATGCCCGAGCCACCTCATCTGGCCACTTTCGATGTGGAGGAGGAGCGGATCGACTCCCGAGTGACCGAGCTCCTCACCCTATCTCTAAGTGAGCGCCCAGCCACCCTACAGAGGAAACTTATTCCCGCCGCCTGCATCTGGGATCTCGTTCTTTCGGTCATGACTCAAAGCTCATGGCTATAGGTGAGAGTAGGAACGTAGATCAACCAGTAAATCAAGAGCTTCGACTAACAGCACAGCTCCTCCTTCACCACGACAGACCGCTCCATCCTTCCCTCAATTGTGAACAAGACCCCAAGATACTTAAACCCCTCCACCTGAGGCAGGAACTCCCCACCAACCTGAAGGAGACAGGCCACCCTTTTCCGGCTGAGAACCATGGCCTCAGATGTGGAGGTGTGGAGGATATTTTTGTGGAAAGATATTTCTTGAGATAAATCTGCACTGTCACTTCTAAAATAAAACCTTGCTGAATAACGCTCCTCTGTGCAATGTAAACGGAGATGATGTTTTAAAAAGTTACAGTCTTGTATTCCTTGACACTCCAGATCTTAAAACTCAAACAGGATATTCACAAACCTACCAAACACTCACTTGAACGATTCAAATATTGCATGGCAGTAAACATTTGCAGAAAAAAAAAAAACCCCACACACACACACACACACAGTAGTCCTCTGCTGGTGAAAACCACACACCTGCGCAGCAAGAACTGGAATAGTAAGCATCATTTCCAGCCACAATTTGGCTGCAGCGCTGCTATGCTGTCCATCGAACACCTGCAGTCAATTAATGCTGCAGCTTTTAGGGTCAGAAGTTGAATATCAAGCAGGAAAATCCCAAACCGGACTTTGAATGGAATGCAGCATCAGCTCTGCATGCACACTTCAAAAGCAATGCAATGCAAAAACAGTGTGCAGCCTGGGTAGTTTCGAAATGCTGTTTTCAAGATGCAATAGCAGAGAAAGACGTGCGCCTGACTAAACATCTTTCACATCTAATGGTTTCGTATTCTTGCTTCAGGTCGAGTCAGTTTTATTACAGCGCTGGAGCGTGTTCATTTACAGCTAAATCACACTAATTAAATAATGGCTCTGTCAGTTACAAATGGAGCCGCTAAGACAGAATCCCTGTCCGCTTAACAGAAGACATGCCGCTCCTGTAGAGACACCAGCAGGAGCCTGGAAACATCTGGAGCAGCAGCAGCATCTGTGTGAAGCGCAGCAGGAAAAAGCCCTCGCAGGAGAAATGCAGCGATGCAAGAACAGCAGCAAACTTAAAGGGACAGTTCATCCAGAAATGACAGTTTGCTGCTAAACTAATCCCTCTAAGGCCATCTAAGGTGTATGTGACTTCTTCAGTAAATCAGTAAAGGAGATGTTTAGCTGAGAGAGAACCGCGGTCCATGGTGGTTCAAAAAAAACCAAGCCATCTGAAATCATCAAGCATGAAACCATCAAATGTCTGATCTGTGCAAGAAACTAAAGATTAGCTATGAATATCATAAAAAAACGTAAATAAAGCATCATTTCCATTCAATGAGAACAAAATAGTTACTTTCTTGTAAACCGTGGCCATAAATATCACTAAGAACATAGGAGAAGCCACTGAATATAGTCATTTTTATATACTTTATCATAAATTACACAATAAACGTGGTCACTGCTTCTGGAGGTGGATGCCAGTTGTTTGGGAATGCAGTCACGAAAGGCTATTATACAGAAATACTTTGATGCCAGACTTCTCAGAATGACTATAACAACATGAGAACGCTGTGAGACGAGGTCCAGTGATTAGTCAAGTTATCCTGTCAATATGTTATCCAGTAAATATGTTACCATCGTAGTTTATGCACATTTTAATATTTTTTTGTACTTTTTATCCTATACAAACGTGCTTTTAAAATGTATGTGCATTTTGGCGTTTCCATCCAGCATTTTTTTTTCCTATCCGATCTTTCAGAATGCTCTTTAAATAGGTGGATGAAAATGAAGCTTTAATCCAATTACCGAATCATTCTTTCGGTCCGGTTCTTTTTGGTGACTGAACCATCTGAAAGTTTTCAGCTCGAACAGCACAGATCTGATTAGGTTGGTCAATCAAATACCTCTTTTTGGGAAATCCTACTGTCACTCTGACAAGAACCACAAACAAAAACATTTGTACAGTCACCTACTTCTTGGATTTGAAGTTGGAGTTAAAGGTACTGTATGTAGGATTGACACCGAGTGGTTGAACTAGGTATTGCAGTTCAAATTCAAAATATTGGAGGTGTTTTTTCCACTCGGCCCCTCCTACTCAGACTTGACGCACACGCAGGTTGCCAAATTAAAGACAGCAACTAGAACGAGCGTTATGACGATGGAATGCGCTTTGTTTATGCAGAGCAGGCAACCTGGATGACGAGTACTTGAAATTAACATGTTTTCTTAATGCCTGTTGAACATAACATACATTTTATGATTATTACAATACATTTCTTACATACGGTTCCTTTAATAAATGAACAACAAATTTTCATTTAGGGGTGAACTATCGCTTTAAATACTGGCAAAAATGTCTCAGAATGAGCACATTAACATATGACTCATTAGCACTGCTGGAGATTAATGGTTTGATACTAAAAATCCTATTCTCATTGGATAAATATAATAAATTGAAAATGAGAAATGATGCCTGTTTTGGTGAGAGAAACCATTACTATTAATATAATTGGACTTTAGGGAAAATATTGAATGCTAACGTAGAATATGAGCTCTTGAATTTATAATGGATGTCTGATGTTTATATAGCAGCATCTTCGGCCTGTATCAAGAAAACAAGTTTCTTAAACTAGATGGAACATAGACACAAAATGACACAATTTTTTTTTTGACTGACTTATTTGCGAGGAAACAGCAAAAATAGCCTCTTCGTGTGAGTTCTTGTGAGAGTTCATCAAGTCCAGCCAGAGTCCTTCAGACATTTGCATGTGTGTGTGAGATGGCGTTCGGCTTAATTAAGCTTATTACCACACACACACACACACACACACACACACACACACACACACAGCAGTTCAACACACTGTCAGCTATAATGGAGTGTAATGTGTTTACTTACTGGCAGCATTTCAACTTGATTACAGCTACAGCTCAGAAAAAAAAAGCTGTGAAAGTCTTTGTTCTTATCTATAGTTTTTTTTAAATAAATGTAAAGCACTAAAATGTAAAAAAAAAAAAAAAAAAAACCTGTACAGACGCAAGGCTGAATAAAAGAGGAACGATGTCTGGCATGAGAACAGATCTCAGCAGCCCTTGTTTTAAGGTCCTAATTAAAGCAGCAGGGATTCAGCTTGTGAACGACGGGCGAGCTGAGAGAGATTCTCACGTATCTGTCAGATCCTGCAGTCTTCAAGACGGTCTTTACTACGTCACACTAACAAAATACACTCATACTAGCTCACTATTGACTAATCAATGAAACTAATTTCATTAGCACATGCTTTGTGACTTACAGAGAACTTACTGTAATTACAATAAGGTGCAGGGGTTAGATATCTTGAACAGTGATGGAATATATATGTAGACTCGTATTATATATAATATATGTGTACATGTACATAAAATTTCAGTTAACATATTTTAAACAATGGTTTTAGTAATGGGAACTAATGGGAAAGACCAGGCAATTCATCACGAATCCCTCTCACAAGAACAGTGTCTATCTGATGAGCTTTCCAGACTTTTCAAGGTCTGTTAAAGACACTTGAAGTTCTTTAAACTGTCTAGGTTCAGGTTAAACCACTTGATCACCACACCCAGATGAAATCTGCTGAATTGTGTCCACTTGTATGCTGATTTAGCAGGAAAAACCAGCAGAATTAATTTAAACATGGCCAAAAGTAGAGAGTATTACAGTACATGATGGAAACGCACAAACTTTTTAATACACCAACAAAGAGTGAAGGTACAGAAAACCTGACAGCTTTCTGCACAGAAAAGTGAGGGTCTGAGGGTCAGCACAGATAATATAGAGGCGCTACTGCAGTGCTGACAGATACGAGTGTTGAGTGCATGGAAGCCAAGAGTGTTTCTGGAGATGGAAGTTCAAAGCCGTTTGTTCGGGCGACTGAATTTAGACGTTGTGGTTCACACGTTTGATGCCAGTCATGACGGTTGGACATGAGGGCTGAGCAATCCTGCGGGTTATACACTGTCTCTCTCTACATGTATGTGTGCGTGCAAAAACCCACATAACATGAAGAAAATGCTGATTCAACAAAATCCATGCAAAAGAGACAGATGTCACCCTGGAGGAGGCCATGCGGTGCTGTGGCCTTATACTAGCTGCTAGGACAATGAAATCAATGAGTGCCGCATCAGCAGAAAGCACTTTCCTCCTAGTGGCCCTTATGAGGGCAGATTAGAAAAAACTGGCAAACAGAGAATGAAGTAATGAGATGAAGAAGGAAAAGCAAGTATCAAATTCTCCCCAAAATTCACTGTAAGACAGACTTTCTTCTGTGGAATCCAAAGTGATGTAGGTCTCAAAGGGGTCCAAAGTTGTTTTCACCCCTACATTCTTCAAAATATCTTTTGTTGTGTTCAGCAGAAGAATGTCACACTGTGGAAATGCATACGGGTGAGCAGATGTTCTCAAGGAGAATGTCTCAAACAAAACTCAAGCTTTGAATCCATTTCACAAACTTTCTCAAATCCCAGCTTGTCCTCAGAAGCAACTTTGTTTCCCAGTAGACTGATAAAACCTTTTCTTTTGTGGCGAGGGGGCTGTAAGTCTATCTGAAATAACTGAAATAATGTGGTGACGTGATGTGGAACTTTAATGCGAGCTTGGAATGACTTTACAGTCGTTCAGTTGCTAAAACATAATCATCTTAGAATGTCTGACATCCAATCAGAATCAAGCATTATGCCGTACTACAACTGACCAATCAGAGTATCACAAAGTGGCAAATGATAAAAAAAAAAAACTTCTGTTTTAAACCAAGATAAATAAGCAAGATGATAATATTCAATGTTACTTTTTTTGTCATTTTGAGAAGACATTGAGAAGAGAAGGCACACAAAATAAAA
>JAUMHP010000062.1:17110924-17132421 GCA_032361065.1 Enteromius trimaculatus
AATCTAACCATAAAACTACATACACATATATTTAAATAAATTAAATTATATAAAAAATATAAAATGACACTTTATATATATATATATATATATATATATATATATATTTAAATATATACATTATATGTGTACATATATAAATGTGTCATTCCTTTACATGCGTATAAAATTAATCAGTAATAAATGTATTAAATAAGATATAATATAAAAATTTACATGATTCAAAATATTGAAAAATAAAAAAGCATGACAATCAAAGAAAGAAAAGAAAACAAGAAGCGTAAGAAACTGACATCTATGTAAATCAGCAGGTCATCACATGACCTAAAGCTGGATTTTCCTGGCAATTTCCCTCCTCTTTCTCTCTCTCTGCTTTGCTGTCTTCCACCCCGCCTCCCTCCCTCCCTCTCTCCCTCTCTCCCTCTCTCCCTCTCTCCCTCTCTCCCTCTCTCCCTCTCTCCCTCTCTCTCTCTCCCTCTCTCCCTCTCTCTGTGTGTGTTGCTGGCTCTCGGGTCTCTCAGTTCTTGGAGCAGCTGGTTCAGGATGGATGTCTCATGCGCACACATGCCATCACTGAGCGCCAGACCCCGCTGCATCCCTTCGGCAGTGTGTGCGTGAGTGTGTGTGTATGCGTGTGTGTGTGTGCGCGTGAGAGCGAGAGTTGCGGGGGAGCACTGGTCAGATAAAGACGCGTGCGAGTTCTGCGTGTGTTTTGGGACAGATCTCAGTGGAATCTCTCACACTGGATGTGTAAGGATCACAGGAGCAGCGTCTGACCGAGAAGCGCTACACGGAGAAACTTCCAGCATGGCAGACCCTCTCTCCGGACTCGCATCAGTTCTCACACCCTGACGGACCCCAGCTGCGCTGAGAGGGAAGGCATGTGCTGGTCATCTCTCCCTCCCCTTCATCATCATCATCATCACTATCACCACTGAGCCGTGTCTGGAGGTGAGTCTCTGTCTTTACATCTGAGCTCAAGTGTGGTCTCGTAATCACCTTTAACCTTCTGCAAATGCACCTTTAGTCATTTCGTCTGGTGAATTCATCATAATGAAGAAAACACATAGAAATTCAGGGGAAACTTGAACACCAAAGTTGATTTGACAGTGAGAAACCTGATCAGAACAAGCATGCCGATCATCTCATTCTGTGGCTTTTCCACCGACCATCGCAATGCTTCGTTTAGCATTATTATAATCTTTTTATTTCAACCCACGCAGAGAGAGAGAGCAAGAGAGAGAGAGAGCTTATGGTGGTCTGAACTGTGAAACAGTTGGGCTGACAGTGGATTTAGAAACTGTGTTTTTAGGCTGTAGGTTAAATCAGGACTATTATAGTGAAAAATTTACATTTGGGTATCGTTTCCTCCGCCTCACCTCGATTCAAACCTGTATGACTTTCCATTTTTCTGTGGAACACAAAAGGAGATGCTTAGATGAACATTTATGCTGCAAAAAAAGAAAATATAAAGCTCCAAAAGAGGATATAACGCAAGAGTGCATGATGATGTGGTATACAAGTCCTCTAACTATATAGCAAAACTTTGGAATCTTTACCTTTTTTTTTTGGGATGGAAGATGCTCACTAAGACTGCATTTATTTGATTAAAAAATACAGCAAAAATAAGTAAAAAGTGAAATATTTTTCCAATTTAAAATAACTATTTTCTGTGTGGCTATATTTTAAAATGTATTTTGTTCCTGTGATGCGAAGCATTATTAGAAACGTTTCTAATAAATGTTAAAAACCTAAATTTTGTTGCATAATTACGAATGCATTTCAGGAAGGAAAACATTTACTAACACACACTCTGCTCAGACAAACAGTGTGTGTGTGTGTGTGTGTGAGTGAGAGAGAGAGAGAGAGAGAGAGAGACTGAGCATGAGAAGGAAAAAGTGAGACTTTATCTGGGTTCTACCTGAAGGATCACGACTGTTTTTCAATTGGCTGCTTCGTGAACACGTCATTTCTGTCTGAAACACTCCCTTACTCAGTTTACCTCCTCGACCAGATACCAGCAGAAACACAGAGAGAAAGATGCACACTGCATTATGATGGTCAGTCACATACAGTCAGTACATATACTGGTAAACCAGCCAAAAACTAAATGGCCAAACAAGCTTTTCGAAATCCCACCAAAAATCATGACCTCTGTATTTTAAAAAATGCTGCAGGACATGTCACAACATATCAATAGCTGATCGTTCAGAAGTCAAGAACAAGTCAAAGTTTAAGCCGAACACTAAAGCATGCAGCAGCAGTAAAAGCGGTCCTGCATCAATATATGCTGATTGACAAAGACAAAGTTTAAGGTCATAGATCTTGGCAGAGAAAGCAAACCCCACGCCGCAACTGAACACTCCAGACGCATTAAGAATCATCTCGGAATCGGATCGTGACTCTGAGTCGTGAGGAGCCTAAAGACTCGCTCTTCACCTGCCTCACACACTGAAACAGCAGCAGAGCAGGCCAGATGTTGTCGTTCATGTGGTAATGGGTTTATTACGAGCTAACACAGAGACCAGGAGAGATCAGAATATCTTATCAAGAGGCCTGCTGCACACTGCAGGATCCACTCTTATGAGGAAACATCTCCTTCCTGTGGTGTTAGGGAACCTCAGATAACTGACAAACCCAGTTCTGATGTTTATATTGTTCAGTCCAGTAGACTGGAGAGGGAAATTAATGTGACATCCTTCTATCCATCTTTTGCTTCTCATTTCTTTACTTCTCTACTGATATTTTTTTCCATTTCATCATCAGTTCATCTTTCTCGGTTTTCTTCCATCCATCCATCCTTTCTTTCATTGATCGATCCAGTCACACATCTTCCTTTCTTTCAATCCATCCATCTGTCTTTCTTTCTTTTGATCTTCCACTTTCCATCCATCTTTATTTCTTGCCTTCCATCTATTTTTCCATCCATCCATCTTCAAAATGATCAATTTTCTCTTTCCTGCCATACAATCTTTTTTTTTATTTCCAACCATTTTAATTTCTTTCCCTCCATCCATTCATTTTTCTATCCATATATCCATCCTTTCTTTACTGACATCTGTCCATCTTTCTTTCCACGCATCTGTCAATTTCTCTTTCCTGTCATCCATCAATCTTTTTTATTTCCATCCATTTTTCTTCCTTCCCTACCGTCCCTCCTTCCTTCTTTCCTTCATTCATTACTGACATCAATCCATCTGTCCATTTCTTCCATCTATCAATTTTTCTCTTTCCTGTCATTCAATCTTTTTTATTTCCATCCATTTTTCTTTCTTACCCTCCATCCATCCATCCATTTTTTTCTCTGCATCCTTCCTTCTTTCTTTACTGACATCCATCCATCTTTCTTTCCATCCATCTGTCCATTTCTTCCATCTATCATTTTTTCTCTTTCCTGTCAATCTTTTTTATTTCCATCCATTTTTATTTTTTCCCTCCATCCATCTCTTCTCCCATTTTTTTATTTCCTGACATCCAGTCTTTTTTATTTCCATCCATTTTTCTTCCTTTCCTACCCTCCCTCCCTCCTTCCTTCATTCATTACTGACATCCATCCATCCATTTTTTTTCTCTGCATCCTTCCTTCATCAATCCATCTGTCCATTTCTTCCATTTATCAATTTCTCTCTTTCCTGTCATCCCATCTTTTTTATTTCCAACCATTTTTTTTCTTACCCTCCATCCATCCATCCATTTTTTTCTCTGCATCCATCCTTCTTTCTTTACTGACATCCATCCATCTTTCTTTCCATCCATCTGTCAATTTCTTCCGTCTATCAATTTCTCTCTTTCCTGTCATCCCATTTTTTTTTTTAATTTCCAACCATTTTTCTTTCCCTTGATCCATTCATTTTCTTTTATCCCTGGCATACATCCATCTTTCTTTCAATCCATTAGTGTACACTTGTGTACACTAAACAATCTCCCACATAAACACATGCATTGAGTGCAGTGTGCATGTGTGTGTGTTCTGGTTAGCTGGTCTCCAGGAGCAACCACTGCACACCTTCATAAAGCACACTGCACATTAAGCATCAGCGCTAATGTCTGCTGGCTGAATTAGTCTTGTTTCGATGTATAGCTAGAGGACAAGCACACAATGCATCTCTGCTCTCATCCTCCATCCCTGATCTCACGTCTCTGCTTTTTCTGGGAAATAAGAGCGGTGTGGGTAATGGAAGCTGCACCCCGCTGTCTGAAACTCCACAGAGAGCCTCTCCATGACATTAACTGACAGACAGAGAGATAATACACTGCAGAAGAGTTCAAAACCAGCCAGTGCTAATCTGACCCCTCTCCTGAGCAGCAAAGACTCGGTTAAACATCCACGAGACCTTATTCAGAAATGTTTAAGAGCTTTGGCTTTGCATGTGTGTGTTTATGTAAAGCACTGGGGTGAGATGTTTTACTACTCAGCGTTGAGTCAGATACAGTTCCCGTGCACCAGCGACTTCCTCAAAATACTGCAGGTCTATCAGAGCTGAATACTAAATAGAGTAAAAGCTCTCAGCAGAGCCAGAGAAGAAATCCGTTCAGGGTCAGCAGGGCAGATCAGGCTCGGACTCCACTGAACGCTTTGATTCATTTCGAGTGATTTAAACCACACATTAATCATATTATTAGATCAAATAGTGCTCATAAAAGCTTATCATTGTAAATGTCTTTACACTTTAGTTCAGAAATGAGCACATCTGGATAGTGATGCCTACAGTAACTATAGAAATGCATGTTTTCTGCATCGTTGTTGGCTCACAGTCTGGACTGAATGTGAATCACGTAGTGCTGATAGTCCTTCCACATCTTTCTGATTTGTCTTTTGCACACAAAAACTGTGTAGTCCAACTGACAAACACATGACTGTCTATCTATCCTAGAAAACAATGACTGTCTATCTATCCTATCCATCTATATCTATCTGTCGTTCCAGCCATCCAACCAAATATACAGCACATTGAGAGCTGAATCTTTTTAGTGAATAAAAAACATACGACACCATCCACATAATCCAAAACACAAATGACTGATTCTTTTAACAAATCAAAAAGATCAGTCAAACAAATCCTTCACAGCAACTAATTGCATTTCAGTTCAGGTCGTATCTGAATGCACGTGTTGGACTGTTTGTAAACGACTGAATGAAAGTGAGCCATCCACCCATTCACGCCATCATTAGTAAAGGCACACAGCAATAGTCAGAAATGTGGTAATGCTTCATCTTGAGCGCTTCAGTGAGGTGGCGGGGCATTACGGCGGCTGTAATGCTGGATGAATGTGAATTTAAAGGACTAACTAGTAGGGCAGATGTGATGATCTCGGAGCTCTCGCTGCAGTAAAGCCGGCGTTTAAAGAGTCCTCTCTCCACCTGAGCGGAACGCTTTACAGACCCGCTAAAGAGACACAGCTAATGGAAGGACGCCGAGCACACTAACTCTAGATGAAATGACAGCGACGCATCATTAAAATGTTCTAGCATCAGAGAGCCACAATTATTAGAAGCACAATCCTCTAATAGCAGCGTTCAGATGGACGGCCTCATCTTATGGCATTAGAGAAACGATTAACGGACAAAGGATTTGACTCCATACACTGGCCTTAATGCAGCAGGAATCGCTCACACACAATATCCTCCATACTATCACAATCCCAATGTTATGCTTTGCATACTCTAGCTTGCACACAAATGCACTAAAATGTAGTTTTCTTCCTGGCTAGTTTAAAGCAGTCAAGCATAGATCACACTAACTTTAGAAATTGTGGCAATATGGAAAAATGCACAACCTCCGCATTAAACAGATGTATCTTCAATGAAATAAAAAATATAAAAAGAGTTATATAATGTGATTCACAAACTCTTATAAAGAATCCGGCCATAAATGAGCTTAATGACATTTGCTTATTTGGATTAAATGCAGTGCCATATTGACTCTGCACCATAGAAATAATTAACAAATGTATTAACAAAAACATTATGATGCATTAAAATGCCACATAAAGACTTCTGAGCAATGAATAGATTCATCTGCTATTAAAACATCTCTGTATTAGCACAATACATGCGAGTCACAAGAGAAGAAATTGATGGTTTGGTTAAAATGATTGACATCAAAACTCCTTTTCTGATGAAAAGTGCCTGTTTTAGTTACATCCTGGTAATATTACACATGAATATGAAATATTTCCGGGCCTCATTCTGAGAAAGCACACTAATAATATCTCCTGCAGGGGAAATCACCAGGAGAAAACCCAGCAGACAAACCAAATAAATATATAACAGCCAAAGCCGGATTAGGGTGAGCTCTCGGCCTCCACACGCTCTCTAGAAGTGCCACACTTTCATTTGTTCCTGCAGTTTTTTAGGACACTCTGTGCTCAGACAACACCGCTCTCCTGTCAGCAAATAAAGAAATAAATCGAGCTGGGGAGGGATTTCCAGTTTTATTAAAGCTAGCAGATGTAGGAGGATGAAATATGACCCGAGGTTCCTGTTCAACGCTATTAGTCTTACATAATTAACGCATTTGATTTTATCTGTTATCAAACCACAATCTTTACCTGAGCACTGCTAGATGGCTAAATTAAAACAACCTGAGGAAAAGAGCCAGAACACATTAAACGATCAGAAACCACACAAAAGTGGTACCAAGCATCATAAATCTGTGAATCTGTCTGAAGAAAAGACCTAAAACGTAGGATATTTTTCATTGAAAATATTTATCTTCAAACAAATGGTCAACAGCAACAAATGTGGTGCACCACATTACCTTAAAATGCAGATGTAATAATAAATAAATCAACTTTATTATAATTATTACTACAACTACTATTAATAATCATTTCTTCCAACCAAAAAAAAAAAAAAAAAAAACCCTGATGGTCAGTGTTTAACTAAATCTGTAATAACATAGAATAGCCAATAGCCTTGTGGGAAGTGCGTCGACATTCAGCGCTGTTGCGCTTCAGGCGTCACGAGTTCGAGTACCGACTTGCAGACTTTCCCAATCCCATCCCCCTACCTCTCAACCACTTCACTTCCTGTCAATTGTGATCTATCATATCCAATAAAAGCAAAAACAGTAAAAATAAATATATAATAATTAAATATATAATAATTATATTATATTATATTATATTATATATACACACTTCTAGTTGTGGTGCAACTGTACTACTTCTAAATATAAAAGTAATAATAATAAAAAACAATTTATAATAACAACAACAAGTAGTGAGATCATAATAATAATAATAATAATAATAATACAACTATAAAAAGAAAGTCAATAATGAATTCAATTTAATTTCAGTTTAGTTGTAACTAAAACACCAAGCCCCGCCCACCGACTGACAAAGCAGTGTTCGCGCAAGCAGGTGAGAGAGGATCGAGCGGAGGAATGATCGCGCGCGAGTGCTTGAATTGCGCGCGGATCACATAGGCTATCAGGTGTGCGCGACGGATTGAAATTAGCTCACGGGTTCCGTTTCTGCGCATGCACATCCGTTTTCTTCTCGTGGAAATGATTTACAGCATCAGTGGTGCGCTCACTTACTAATGCCATAGATTTGCCACCAAATATTAAGTGTGTTTTTTGCGAGCTGGTTGCTGCTGCTTCGGCGGGATGGAGGAACGCGATGCCGGCTCAGCATTGTGATGTCTATCGGCCATCTACTGACCCAACCCTATTGCAATCACATTAGTGATTACGTTTTTACACATTACTAAATTACTAAAACAAATTTACATTTTGAAACTTCTGAAATCAGGGATGGAGGGAGATGCTAAGGTCTAAGCTGAAAGTTCACTTGATTTTGAGGGAGGAGGACAGGTAGTCCATTCATCCATCCATGACAGCGTGTTCTCTCAGAAGACCTCCTGTGGTTAGTGTGAGTGGCATGAGATGAACTTGTCACCAAGAAAAATGAAGAGCGCTTCACCTGAGGTTCAGGCAGCGTCGATGAGTTACGATTCACAGCCGCCTTACAACTAAAGTCTGCAGAGACCCGTGTGTGACTGAACAGATGTGGCTCTTTAATTGAAGACACACAAACAGGGGCGACTCGTGCTTGGATACATGTCTGCGGGGCTGTACGCTTCACACAACACCATTCCATTCATAGCCCGCTGTGACTTCATCTTTATATAGACATCTGAACTGTTCATACATCTCATGTGTGGCTGTTTACATCATAAATTACACAAATAGTGAGACTTACTAACTTAAAAGTGATGCATTCTGGGAAATGAAGTTTTGTTCCGCCCTGATATTCATTAAGTGAAAAAAAAAAATCCATTAAATAATACATTACTAAATACAAATCAGGTGCATCCATGTACAAGGTGTCAAACCAGCAAATTATAAAATAGCTATATTTTAAGTTTGCTGTGACAATCTTAAGCTTTAAGTAAAAATAAATAAATAAAGCTGCATGAATTTTAATTCACTTTAATTTTACCCTTCAAATTACAGTTTGTTTTAACTTGAAATGCATAATAAGCTAAATTAATAATCGCATTGTAATAAGTTAGTGTTATATTATTAGCATTATTACTGTACATTCAGATTTAAACTGCAATGCTGTTTGCTACCTCAAACTTAATTAAATTTGAATTTAATTTAATAAGGCGTTCTCAATTCAATTAAGAATGGTCCATAATTACATTTAAATTGCTTTCCCGTTTTCTTCTTAATTCAAATTAATTTACTTTAAAACTCAATTCAATACAGAACGGTGCACGAAATGCAGTATACCTTTAAATGACACACAACCTGCTTGCTATGCAGTTGCTTTGTCGCTATACAGTTTTTCATCTAAATCTTACATTCAGCCGCTTCGAGGTTCCACTCGTATCTGTAACGCAAACAGCATACGCTCCATTCAAAGCTAACAGCAATAGTTATTCTCACCATATCAAGCAGCACTAACGAAAGCAGCGTGTAAATAAAAGCACTTTATTAAGTTTACCATCGTCATCCTTTCATTTCAGGGTCTTCAAAGATAAAGCTGCTTTTCAAGAGCTCAGGTCGACAAAGACCAGGAAGAGAAAACTGCTGGGCTGTTGCTACGATACCACAAAATCAAACACGAGGCAACTGTGAAAATATAATTTGATGAATTAATTCTTTAGAGTCTTATGTAAATAAAGTTGCGCTTTGGTGTTTACATAATCCCAGGGCCGCTAATGCTTCTTTGGGGGACTCGAGCCCGTCGGCAGTACTCTTTCTGATTAATTGAGTTGCAAATGCATTTGGGATGGGCTTTCCCTGACAACCGGGTTACACTAGCAATACATCACACTCCGAACGAGCAGGAGGAGAGATGCCTACGATGTTGACTGCGGATCCGATTTAAAGTATTAATACAATCCCATGATTCCTAGCAGCCGTATCGATCTGGTTCTGCGTGTTGTTCGGCCAGTGCGTATTGAAGGTTTGTAATCATGTCTGCAGCTCACATCGATCCCGAGCGGCCCTTGTAGACGGCTGGTCACCGAGGGTCTGTCACCACCGGTTTATCTCGCCTTCCTCAAGGCCCTTAACAAATGATTTAGAGTAATAGACATAATCCAATAGTGCAGCAAGCATTAGAGACGCTCAACATGACACTCCTGCAGAAGTGCAGCTAAGTAACTCTGAGATCAACCTGCTTCTAAACCCGCAGACGAATCACACTCCATTAAGATTACATATTATTGGATTCTGAAAACATATGCCTCTCCGGCACGGATTGTTATTCCCTGCTGTATACACGTCCCGATCCAAGACCTTTTGTGGTTTTTCATAAGGCTTACACATGGGGTCAGTGACCTGATAAACCCCTTATAATATAGCACAGGGCTGCAGGGTGATGACAAATCATTGTTATTGGTATTGTAAATGTTAATTATTCCCTGTCACAACTGTAAATGTGATTATTAATTACACAATTATCACAGTTTTGATTATACCATTGTTGGAATCAACTGCATGCCATATTTTTACATGAACATAAGCTGAAAACACTAACTGAAAACGTTTTTCTGTAGCATTAAGCCTCAAAGGTCAATTATACATTGGATTGGTTTATTCTGTAAATTTAAGAAAAATAAGAACACTAAAAGCTGTATTATAATGTTATACTAAAACTAAAATTAAAACAATGGAAAAACTCATAAGACAACCTGTAGAAGGCGTGCAGAATAACATACTGTAAGTGGACTTTGAATGATTAATTGCCACTTTGCCATATAATGGTGGCATCTGGAATTGCGATTAGAAAAGTGATTAATTGTAGAGCCCTACTGTAATGTTAGAATAATATAAAAATATATTAGTAATGCTAAAAAGACCAGCATTATTCTTGCAATATATAACTAATTATACATATTGCAATTAAAAAAAAAAATCTGTAAAGTGTAAAAAGTAATTTATTCCTGTGATCAAAGCTGGATTTACAGCATCATTACTCAGTCTTTAGTGACACATGATCCTTCAGAAATGTAATTTGAATTTAAAACGCATTCTCAATTCAATTCAGTTCAAAACAGTTCATAATAATAATAATAACAACCCATTAAACATTTTTTTTCTTTCATGAATTGAATGTTAAAAAAAACAAATTTACTGTGTGTTTAATAAATTTAATGCGCTCTTGCAGAAAAAAAAGAAAACTTATTTACTTTCAAAAAATATATATTTTTTTTAATGTAAACTGAAGGAAAGACCAGACTATTGCAGAAAATCTAAGTAATACGTAGGGAAAATTGTAGGACTAAAAAAAAGGGAATATAAAAGCAGAAGGTTGTTCTGTAAGACAAGACAAGTCCTGTGTCACACTAAAGATTTACAGCTGCTGCTCCAGACATCTCGTATCTACTGTTGTGAATCTTTCATATTTGAAAGACAAGATTACTAAAGCAGAAATCAGATTTGGTTCAGGAGTTCTGGGTTACAGTGTTCGGATATCACCCTGCTTGAGAAATGTTAGCCGTCACTGAAAACAACAATCAGCCCGAGACCTTGGAGAGAGTCATTTCCCTGTTTGTGACTCTCAGTGCATAACTGGCTTTGCTTTCTATGTACAGTAAGAAATAAATCGGAAAAAACAAAAACAGGACTTCAAAATAAATAAATCTAGATGTGCACAGAAGTACATCTTCTCAAAGTCTAGTTGGTTTTAAGAAGGTCTGATATAATGAGGTTGATTCATATCCCACACACAGTATTATGACACAGTCTGGTGTTCAATAACAGCTCAGCGAAGCACAACAGAAAAGAACAGGTATCAAGAAACTGTTTTAAAATGATTTGCAAAGCTATTTATAGTAAGTGCCCAATAGACCTGTCTACAGGTCTACACAAATGCACATACACACAGTACACATACAAACTTGTGTGTGTGTGTGTGTGTGTGAGAGAGAGAGAAAGCAGATACCTATCAATTTATCTGTGTGTGTGTGTGTGTGTGTGTGTCAAACTGCAAAATGCAGATAGATAGAGCTTTAACACACTATGTATTTCCAGAAAAGAATGCACATATCGATGCAGTAAAAAAGGCAGTTTGACACACAGGCCTCGAAGGGAAGCTGGGAGTGTTTGTCAGGGTGATGATGCTGAATCACAGGGCAGACAGTGTCTCTCTTCTATTAGTTAGCTGAGGGATGGTGAACTCCAGGGAGGTAGACAGATGACACGCTTTCACTGGAAAGCTTTCACTCCTATCATTCTCCCTGCATGCAGTCGCTCCAGGAACACACCAGATTAAGAGATGCAATTAACTGTCAAAGACAAACAAGTCACGGGCTAAGACAACACTCATGAGATTGCTCCATAAATTTCACCGCAAACCAGCCAAGCAGGTTAGCGAAGGAACGCACGCAAAGTCGCTATGAAACGTTCACAGAGTCTGGGGATGAAGGATGTTGCCGCTGTGCCCTTTTCAGGTCCCACGACTGATTATTTTCACATTTGCGTCAGATCATTTAAGCACAGAAATCGAATCTACTAACACAATTAAATGCGAGATACAGTTGCTTAAGGCGAGTGCAACATTTTTTCAGCTAATAATGTTGTGTTTGCAGGAACCATGGTGAGCAAGGACGCTGGTAAATGCATGCTCACCAACTCTGAGTCGGACTCAGAGGCAACAGGTGCCTCCATGGCCCTGGAGGTCAAAGGATCGTCGGATGAAAGCCGGCAGGTGCGCAAGCGCAACAAAGCCCTTCAGGTGCGCTTCAAGGACATCTGCGAGGCACAGAATGAACAGGCCGCTGCTGCCCGAGGGGGAAAGCCGGTCTACAAGGTGGCATACCGCAAGTACATGACCGTCCCAGCTCGCAGATCCATCCCCAACGTCACCAAAAGCACCGGAGTGCAAACGTCGCCGGATCTTAGGAAGCGCTATCAGACTTTTCCATTCGAGCGGAAGAAAGGACATACGGTCAAGCATGCTGCTGTCGTGGAGAGCTGCAAGGACCAGGACGATGGCTTTGTTATTGATGTAAAGAGGGCGAAAGCCACCGAGGCGGGTAGGGAGTGCGTGCCCTCTCAAAATGTGAGGAAAACAAGAGCATTAATGCACACCAGCAAGTGCGTGGCCACTATAGAGCAACACCCACAAGCCAGGGACTGTATGGAGAGAACAGACGGACCGTGTTCGGACGCTCTGGTTCTTCCTTGTCCGAAAGATGGGTCCGCGGCGGGAACGGATAACTCGGACTATCAGATCTGTAGTGTCAAAAGTAAACACAGTAAGGGCTTCCCGAGAGACTCTGAAACTCTTGATCGCTCAGGCAAGCTGCTGCTGCTGAACTCTGGGGAGAGCGGTGGGAATATTCTAGAGGATTCCTCCTCCAAAGTGACGGGACCTATCGCGTGGAACTCCCTCACGCAGGTGGAGTGCCTGGAGAGTCCGTCCGAGCGGAGCAAACGCAAGAAGGCGCTGCAGCTCAACGGCCTGCAGTCGCAGACTCTGCCGCGGACCAGTTGCACGACGCAGGTTCAGTGTCACACGGGCACCCTGTCTGCTCGCCCGCTGCGGGTCATGGAGGCACCGGTGACTCCGGTCTCCTCCACAGCCGTTCCCATGCCCGCGCCTCCGTGCAGATCGGGAACTCTACAGACTGATAATGAGGCGTGCAAGCAGATAGTGCCTGTCAATCAGGATGGGGATGTTAAAGCACAGCTCCAGGCCATGGAAAACATGATCAGCTCCAGTCAGGAAACCATCAAAGTGCTGCTGGGTGTCATTCAGGAGCTGGAAAAAGGAGAAGCTCATAGAGAAGGGTAAGACAATGTACTTTAACCAGCTTGCAAAAAATAAAATTAAATCCTGTGCCAAAAGAACCACATCAAGCAGAATAGCAATTTCCCATAGGTTTCCTCAAACAGGTCAAATGCAATGTGTTAAACCGCAATGGATTACTTTAGTTATGCATTTATGCTTGGCATACAAGAAACTAGACCAAGACAGAAAACATTACATCAGCATATTGTTATGTCCCTAAACTTGCTTGGATGAGTACAGCTTCGGTTGGTTAGCAAGACTTTAAAGGGAAGCACTCTATTTCATAAAAATAAAACTACACCAAGCAGAAGTGCAATTCTCCACAGGTTTGCCAAATGTGCTGAAAGAGCCAATGAGTCACAATGCACATTGTTCAGAATGTTGACCTAAAGGAGGTCACCTTGGATAACACATTGAATACAAGAAACTGTTCTAACAGTGAATATATTACTTCATTCCTGTGTATTACTTTGTTTTCCAACTGCTATAGTAGCTCCAATTTGGATAGAGGTGTCCATTTTTGGTTGGTTAGTTAAGACAATATAAGCAATTTTTCAGCACAGAATTGCACTTTGACACAGGTTTCTCCAAACATTCAAAACACGTGCCAACTGTAATGTGCCTTTTTCCAGAAAGATGACCTACAGACGGATTACTTTGGTGTGTTTATGCACTGGACACAAGTAAGGTTTTCAACACCAGAGAAAAAAAATGTAGGCCTAATTTGGATAGATGAGCATAGCTTTGGTTGGTTAGTAACCAAGTGTAGCCCTCTGTTTCAATAGATGAAATTCTGTGACAGAGTAATTGAAAAATCCACAATGCATGCCAACTATAATGTGAAAAAGGATGCACATTGTTTAGAACGTTGACTTAAAGATGGATTACTTTGGTAGTTTCAAGTCAATGCATGTATGCATGATATACAAGAAACTACTCTGACAACAAAAACATCACATCAGTGTTAGAGTTATTGTTTGGCTCTATAGCTATAGTAGGTCTAATTAGGATGGAAAAATGCATCTTTGGTTGGTTAGTAAGACATTAAGGGCAACACGTTATTTTAGAGAAAAATTATGTTGCGCCAAAAAGAACTGCATTTCCTTGCAGGTTTCCCTAAACATCAACAACTCATGCCAACTACAATGTGCTGAAAACTCGGAAAGTTGATCTAAAGATTGATTACTTTGGTTGTCTCTATAGTTTTCTAAGTAAGAAATGTTTAGTTCTCAAAGTAACTGCTATAGCAAGTCTAATTAGGATGGATAAGTGCATCTTTGGTCAGTTAGCAAGACTTTCGGGGCAGCGCTCTTTTTCATATTGACTTTTATTACCTTGGACTCAACCTGTGAAATCTGCTAGAGGCCTTCTAAATACTACTTATTTAACGATGTCAAAAGCCTTCTACTTTCCAGAGAGCGCATATTTAATCTAACAATTGAATCCGCTCCAAATCGGGGCAGAGGCATTAAGCAATGACAAACCTTTTTTAAGAGAGTAGAACGAGACAATAAAGCGTACCTCACAAAGAAGGAGATTACGCAGTGTATTTAGATGAAACTAGTACGTTAAACAAGCAGGACATTTACATGCATAACGGCTGAATATTTGAGTCAGAGCCAATCAATGATAAACCAGCTCATTCCCACAGCAGGGTATCATGCAAATCAGCCTAAACTATCGCTTTAAAATATTCCAATGCCACATTTAGCTTTATCCCACCCAGCTAAGCGTGACATACTGATTAGTACAGCATTTACACACAAAACTGTCCAACGTTAAGTAAGCCCCTTATGAGATCAGTTTGCATTCAATTTAGAGAGAAACAGGACTAAATCTAATGTTTGAGACCGGTTAGGGCAAGGGAAGTGAAAAATGTGAGTTATTTTCCTGCATATTCGCAGACATATTTCCCTACAGCAGCATTGGGATGCAAGCACTAGAACCCCACCAGGATAGTGATTAAAAACGGCATTAATCACCTGCAAGACTACATGTCTATTACTTGAAGCACAATTAAGGTCACAGCAAGAGGGTTTTCGTAAACAACTGATCCAGAGGATGATCAGGAGACTAGACAACATCATCATGAGGATGATTAGAGATCCGCTCAAGCACAAATTCGAAGAACCATGGGAAAATGGACCGCTGACTGATCAAAACAACATATTTTGCATAATATAAACACATTATCCGGTGCGTTATTAATTTTAGTTAGTGTATTAACACTTACATGAAGTCTAATACACACACAAAAAAACACTGACATCAAAACAAATGCAACAACTTTGGTTTCAGAGAGGGACTTTTCTAACATTACCCCAGTAAACGCCTCAGAGGTTTCTTATGGATAATGCTTTTCCAGATATTACACTTCAAGTAATATTTTAATGTATTCTCAAAGCAATACAACGAGTTTTCAATTCCTCATCTCAGGTCTGAGAAAGTGCGTTTTCCTGCATTCAGTGCAGAAACAGTTCATGCTTGTGTGGTTCCGCAACATTAGTCTCATTCCACACACTCAGAAATGTCATTCGTATGACAAAAGACAGTGTGACTGGAGGACGTAGGTGAGTGTGTTCATAATTACATCTGTTACATTACTGCAGGTGTGATGTAGTACTTTTCCAACATGTTCAAAAGCGTGCTGCAGACAAAGATGTATGCAAAGAGGCGCTTGACTCACAATCACAGTAAAAAGTGTGATGTGCTTTAGTTAATGATCAAAAACTAATATTGAGTGATTCGTTGAAACAAAATGATTGCAACCAAAATCGACCAACCAAATTATCTCTTTAAAAACATGCGATACATTATGGTCATGGACAAGGTTTTTGTTCAGGCTTTCTTAAAATAAATAAATAAATGTGTATTTTTTTTTTTCGAATGCAACTCATTAATAAATATCAAATCAATCATTAACAATAATAGGGAAAAAAAATAGGAATTAAAGTGTTTAATAAATATGGCAAATACCTTTAAATTAAAATTTAAATTGCTTTTATACTTTTTATATATATATATTTTTTTAATGACAAACTGAAATTTTTTTACAGACTACCTAAATGAAACTAAATGAAATAATTTCAAGAATTCAAGAATATTAAATAAAAAAAATCAATAAAATAAAATTAAAAAATAATAGACATTACAATATATTTAATACGATTAAAAAACAATGAATAAAATAAGCAAATTAGATAAATATATAAATCAGCTCATTACAATATCACACAAATTATTATTTATAATATTTAATCCAAAGAGTTATAAAAATAGGCATTTTCAGTTTTTTTAATTAATATAAATATAAATACAAATACATACACACACATAATTTAAATATACATAATTTATCTACTGTTCCAGCAAAATCTCACTTGCTTGGCATTTCTATATACCCTCATAGCCAGCCCTTCCTAAAACACAACTCAACAAAAACAAGGCCAGAACCCATCCATACTGAAAATTAGTTAGACAGTATATATATATATATATTTGCCACCTGAAGCTTTTAAAATAAAAAATTCTGACAGTAACGGTTTCTCTATACATCTATTTAAGTGATAAGCAATGCAATCTGCACACAATATGCAGCCCAATAACAGAGGGTCCTTTGTGGGGTCTTCTCTTTTGGGATACATCATAATTTACTTCCTTTTTACATTCCAACACATTACCTCCTGTGCTGTGCCAGCTGCTCCAGAGGGTTCATCCTGATCACCGCCGGCAGCCAGAGCCTTTTGACAAACATTATTCTGCCTTCCTCCTGCCCTCCTGTCCAACCTCAGGCTCCCAGCAACAGCACTATACATCACTGTCCCCATTAGGCACAGAAACTAGCCTCAGATAAACCCCACGCATCAGCAAACAGCACTTCATATGCTCTCATTAGAGCCAAAATGGCCGTCGGTGTCCTGCTCTTTTACACGAAGAGCCCCGCAGTTTGACCTATTAAGGAGGCCGGTGCAGAGCTCAGGGGTGGCGGTGCCGGTAATGGCAGAGTGGGCTGCTCTCTGACAGCGACTGCCCAAAATCAGCTCTGGACTACAGTTTCTGAGTCACAGAGAAGCGGGGCGTTTCAGTCCGGCTGAGATCACAACCGCTACAGAGTCTGACTGGAAAAAGGTGTTGGGGTAGAAATGTAAACTTCACAACTGACATGGCCTAATACAGATTTTTTTTTCTCGTCTAATAACTAATATGCAGAACTTGTTTTTTTATGCTTGTTCCACTTACATTTGCTTTCATTTGTTCTTTCTTTCATTTTTATATAATTTTTCATTTTCATTTCTGTCTGATAAATTACAAAGGGAGTTTTTTTTTTGTTTTTTGTTTAATGTTTAAGACTTCGTAGTTGCAGAAAAAAACTTCTCATGCATTTTTCTTTAATCAAAGTATATATATAATAGTTCCTTTCAAACTAAATGTATCATTTGATACATTCAATTCATATTTGACATTTAAACCTATATATTCCTTTCAAGAATCAATTGATTTTTTTTTTTTTTTTAATTATTACTCAATGGATAAAAAAAAAAAAAAACATTACTGTCAATCAAAAAATAAATTGGTAAACGTTAGTTTATTTACTTTAATAATAATCAATGAAGATCCAATTATATAATGCTTATAAAAAAAGTGAAAAAAATGACATTTTAAGCAGTAGTAAACATTTGAAGTGGATCAAAATGTGTGTAAAAACAGGGATTTTGGGTTAAACATCCAAAAGAAAGAGTGGTTTAACTACCAAAACCTACCTATAACTTCAACCAAGTACAAAAGAAACACACACACTATGAATTGAGATGATTTTCTGTGCTAATCGACAGGATGCCAGAGATGCTGTCAATACAGCTTAACTTGCATTCATCCCGTATTACTCCAGCAACGAGAGACAGACAGAGCGGAGCTGGAAATACGGATCGACAGAACGAGAGAAGGACAGATATGACAACACGCCTCATCAGAGCTATTGATCACTCCGTCGGGTTCCCGTCAGTCTGGCATTGGCCCTCCATCACAGGGCCATCGGATAGGTCGACGGGTCGCCTTCTTTTTGCCAGCAAAGCAATCGTTTCCACGACAGGCGGTAATTACTAATAGCAGCCAACAGTGAAAGTAATGTTCTCGAATTTTCCGACCCCAAGTCTCCACAGATCACCGCAGGCAATGAAAAACTTGTTGACGAAAGGAGATTCATGCTATTTACTTTAACATTTCCAAAAGTAAGCAATACTCAGCCCCGAAAACAGCAGCACGATCCTGCTGGAGGCAAACTCAGAGCGAACAAACACAAACACGTCCCGCAGATGTAAACACCGACTACTGTACACTGAGAGCAGAGCAAACAGAGCCAAAGATCACCAATATACAACAAACAGAGCTCCACAGTTTAGGAATGAAATACGATTTATTCTCTTTCTACAGATACATACTGTATGACTGACAAACCTTCAACACACCAAACTCTTTTAGACGTTAATGATAACTAGTTATTTAGTTGAGATGAGATGGTAAAGTTCCCCGTTATGGGTTTTTGAAAGCTAAGTTTTAAATCTGAAAGTGCACCGTTTGCAAAGTTACTGTCTCTCGAAAGAGTCTGAAACGAGTCATTTAAAAAAAATTATGCAGTTTCAGGGTGACATGAACATATTGCCACTTCGAGCAGTTCTGAATGAAAATGCAATTTCATAATTGACGCTAGGTGCTGGGTGATTTGAGCTCATAAACACTGCTTTAAATGAAACTGACCAATCACTGAAGGGGAAAATCATTTGGGAGTTGTTGACCAAGATGATGAAAGTGTTGTTGACCTTGCATGGATGTCAACCTGATGATTGGGACTCCCAAAACCAAAATATGAATCTTCCATAACCCATAATAACGGCACTTTAAGTAAATGCTCAGTTATGAAATCCAAGCATGCATTAAAAGTTTAAGAGCATGCATTTATTTTGCTTTCATCCACATGAGGAATTTAATGTAATTCATCCTAAAGAGGCAATAAACTCATGCAGTTTCATGCAGTCACTTCATGACATCACTTTCAAATCACACTGCACACTGCACACTGCACACTGCACACTGCACACTGCACACTGCACACTGCACACTGCACACTGCACACTGCACACGCGCGCATCTTAGAGCTAGACACTTTATTAAACCATGAAGCACTGGTCAATGAGCGCAAACAGTCACTTGAAACTGTGCAAACCTCCAGTGAGTGACAGTTAAGTGACTATAATGAGATGCATTCTAGTATTATGTATAATTTATTCTGCATTTGAATAACAGTTTTGTTTTTCACGCTGTTAAGAGCACCGACGTGAAGCTGATTGCTGATGTACAAAACAGCAATGAAGTAATTCAGGAACACAGCTCTGCGCTCCAACAAACATTACACACACATCCGGCCTGATTATAATTCGCTTTGAATCCAATATTTACATACAAAGTTCCACAGCTGTAAAAACTGGAGTAAATCTGACGAATGAAGAACCTTTGAAAGCAAGCTCTGGTTTAGTTGATGAACTTCCCGTCTCTCCCTGAGCTCAGTTTATTTTAGGAGAGGATGATCTCAGGAAGGAATACGGCGTCCAGTGGTCTAAACTCACCCATGAACTCTCCTGTCAGATCAAGTTTCACGTTCACTGCAGGCCGGAGGCTCGTGTGAACGAACATACCACTAGGTACAGTGGACAGAGATGCTTTCTTCCCTTGCTGGGCAACGTCAAATCACACTCCTGTGAACTCTATCCAGGGTTAAAGGTCAAGAGGAGACAGCATTTTAAGTGCACTCCTGAAATTAAGGCTACTAATCGTTTTCTCATTGGTTCCCACTTTTTTGGCAATCAACAAATAAACAAATAGCATTAATACTAAAAATTAAAACCCACTAATATACTGTATTAACTGTATATAAATTATAATATTAACTGTAGGAAAGACACACAATAAGTAAATTACTATAAATGCACAAATAAATGAATACATCAAAATTGCTATTAAGAGAGCAGATAAGTTATATACCAATTTATTAATTATCAGAAAACAAAACTAAATTCTTAAAAACCCAAAGAAAGCTCAGAAGACTTCCTGTATAATCAACCATAACTAATAATCCATCACAAATATTTAAGACATTTAATTAGTGCAATTTTTATTTGTTTAAAAAAAAAAAATCAAATGTATTCAACGTTTACTATTTGAGTAGAGTACTTTATAATTAGCTGGCATCAACTTTAGAAATTCAGTGTAAAATTTAGCCTCGTGCAGGACGCCACCTTAAAAGACAGCACACCACACAGAAAGAGCAGTGCTCCACATTTACATTTCAGCTCTGTTAGCAAACAAATACAGTCCAAAGCAGCAGGATTTGAAGGCCGTTGTGTTGTGAGCGTGTCCTCTGCAGGGGAATGCTAACACAGCTGATAATGAGGAAGGACGGGGTGAACGAGGAATGACTCGTCTCTCTCTTTATCTCCTCACAGGCTCTCCTATCGGACCGGACAGGACACGGCCAACTGCGACACGTGTCGGAACAGCGCATGCATTATTTACAGGTTGGTGGCTGTGTTTTGCTTAAAGCCCAAGCGAGTGAGATGCACGAGCGCTAATAAACTTCACCCGTTTGCAGATTGTGTGAGTCACAAACGAGATAAAGACAGGAAGCACTGCCGCTGACAGGAATGTGTAGGCTATTCGATACAGGACCTTAGTGAGACACCCTCATCACAGAGCCTGGCGCGACATTATCTGGATGTGGAGCGAGAGCATCTGAATAATAACATTCAGTCATTATTATTTCTGTGGAATATAGCAACAGATACTGCACAGCTCTTTTGTATTCTCAAGCATCCCAAATGTACTTGTGTGTTCAATTCTAACCCTTCTGAATACAAACATAAATGCACCTGAGAAGCAGAACTGCAAGATTTTTGTTCTTGTTCCAAGGATACATGAGATATAAATAAATGAAACAAACAAATACTGCATAGATCTACCTTGAACACCAAAGATAAAACTCATCAAAACAGGCCATATCATTATTATCTATTATTACATTTTGGTCCACAAGTAAATTTGGATACTTGGAGGAATAATAATATTATTAATAATATTAACAACTAATGTTTAAAATTAATCATTTATTATTTTATTCTAGTGCTGTCAAATGATTAATCGCGATTAATCGCATCCAAAATAAAAGTTTTTCTTTACATAATATATTT
>JAUMHP010000062.1:17132521-17145197 GCA_032361065.1 Enteromius trimaculatus
TAAACACATATATTATGTAAAGAAAAACTTTTATTTTGGATGCGATTAATCGCGATTAATCATTTGACAGCACTATTTTATTCTTAATTTGTTAATTTTATATATACAGTAACTTTTTAAGTATCTAATTAATATATTTTAATATAATCAAATACATAATTTGATTAAAAATAAAATATAAATAAATAAATAAATAAAAATAATTTATAATATAATATTATTATAATTATAATATTTGATTATATATTTATTTTATATGTAACTAGTAGTATATGATTATGTATTATTAAACTTTGGTCCTTTATAGATATTTGGAGAAATAATATTCATGCAAAAAATATATTATTAATGTAAAAAATATATACATGACGTTTTAAAGATAATTATTTAAAATATTACAATAAAATATTAAAATGTGAACAAAAAAACATTTATACATACCGTTATAATAATAATTTTTCCAAGAAAATTTATTTTGCTTTATTTTCAAATATTGAGAAAAATATTGAGTCACTCAAACTTCACCAATAATCAGCGAGCACCATTCTTATCTTTTCAAAGCACTGACGTGAACTTAAGAGAGACATGCTCATTTTCCTGAAGAAACCGCAGCAGAAGTGTGTGAAGGTCAGGCTGTTGAGCGCTTCACACACAGTGCTTTTGTCTTTTAAAGCACAATGATAGCTGAAGTACGCGCATGAGGGATTCTGGGTAATTGACAGGTAGGAATCATCATGAGAGTTTGTTGTGTGGAAAGCAAGATTGTGTTTTGTACGGTTTCACAAGACCTGAAAGCACATGAGTCACGCGAATGACTTCCATGATGCCCGTTGTGCCAAAAACAGCGCTCTGGCTCTGACGTGCAGCACAGCCGGAAGAACATCAGCGTGAGGAGCGTTTCCGAGGACAGCTAAGCAGCGCTGTAGATAGAAAGCGTCAAAGTGACACGGGCTCCTGCGAGGAAACGAGCGGCAGACACACAATCAAATTTAGCAGCTCTCTTTGAAGGGAAGGGAAGGATTAAACGCAATCTAATTACACACAGCCCGGTGCAAACACTCAACAGGAGAGAGCAGGAATCCTGGAGATCACTACATGAGCTATCAGGCTCATTCATGTCAGAGAACTGATATGTTTCTATCACCTTGTAGTGAATTTCACATTGTAGATAGAGTACATACTTCTATTCAATTTGATTATAGATACATAAAAATATTCAATTAATATATTGTTTTATAGCATAAATATATACATGTTAATATATTTATTTTACTTATATGTATAGAATACAGAATGTTTTTATACATATACATATATATATACACACACACACACACATCTTAAATTCTAATACATTGTTATATAAAAAAATTATTATACACATTAATATATGTTAAAAATGTATTTGTTCATTAATTAATTATGTATAATTAATGTATATTAATATTATTAAACTTTACATTACATAGATTAACACCATACATTATATACCATACATTAAAATTTAAATATAAATAAATGCAACACCATATCTTGTTTTTTATTAAAAAAAATTATGTTTAGCAGTATATTCAAAATATTTACTTGGTACCATTATTATATTTAAAATAAATTATTTCTAAAAAATTATGCATAGTATTTTTTTTTTTTTAAAGTAAAAAAAAAGTTTTTTAGTTTCAAAGTAAAATGTAAAAGAAGCTTCCTAAACACTGCTATATTATATTATATTATATTATATTATATTATATTATATTATATTATATATTAATAAAAAAAATTCTGAGCAAATGCTTCAAAGTACGTTTTAGCAAATAGCCGTCAGCTTTGCCTCGCTGATGTGTTATATTCGATGGCAGCAATCAGCGGAAAATGAAAAAAAAAAACAAAAAAAAAAACTGTAGTTAATATTCACAAATTGCAATTTAGCAGTCTACTTATGAAGTTATCTGTGTCTCTCAGAACATGTTACTTTGCATCGGAGCATTGAAAGTGGTAGCCTGTTTTAGTAGGCCAGGAAACATGAATGTGCAATGTGTGAAATAAAAATATTCTTATTATTAATATTAATATATCTTATACTGCGCATGCATCTTAAATGGTGCAGGTCTACTCTTGTTTACACCGATGACACACGGAATAGCTTCACATCCACATAAATCATGCTAATACAGTTCAGTCTGAAGGAGCTAAAGTGTTCTACTTAGCATAATATGTTAGGGAGGAGAAATCTCATGAGCTCAGATCACTGCTGGAGTCTCAGCAGCTCTGAATCAATACATGTCCGTCCTTCAGCAGCGGGCTGTGCTCCAAAAACTCCTGAGTGGCCTACTCCGACAACAGCAGCCCTTCTCAGTGCTATGAAGCTAAATTATTAAATTATTATCAATTATTAAATTATTTATTTGTTTTGGACAAATTCTATTCTGAAAATGTGTTTCTGGTAATTAAAATATATATATATATATATATATATATATATTTTTTTTTTTTTTTTTTCCATACACATACATACAGTTGGGGCCATAAATATTAAAAATAAATATAATGTTTTGCTTTACCTGTTTACTGAAACATGTTCCAACTATAGTTATATAAGGGACATGGACATAATGTGTACACACATTACATTCTTTCATTTGAGGGTGTATCCACATTCACATTGGATGAAGGGTTTAGGAGTTTCCGCTCCTTAACATGTGTCACCCTCTTTATAAAGGGGTCAAACATAATTGGACAATTGACTCAAAGGCTATTGCATGGGCAGGTGTGGGCAAATTCCTTCATTAGATCATAATCAATGAAGCAGATAAAAGGCCTGGAGTTAATTTGAGGTATGGTGCTTGCACGTGGAAGATTTTGCTGTGAACAGACTATATGCTGTCAAAGGAGCAAACAAGCCATCCTTAAGCGGCGAAAACAGAAAGAACCCATCAGAGAAATTGCTACAATATTAGGAGTGGCTAAAATCTACAGTGTTGTACATCCTTAGAAAGAAAGAAAGCACTTGTGAAAAAGACCTGGACGTCCACGGAAGACAACCTTGGTCCTTTCTATGTTGAAGAGAAACAAGTGAACAACACTCTTCAAGAGGTTGGCATATCAATATCCAAGTCAACCATAAAGAGAAGACTGCATGAAATATATACAGAGGGTACACTCCAAGTCACCCATGAGCCTCAACAAGAAAAGCTAGATTGGACTTTGCTAAAAACAAAATCCAGCAGAGTTCTGGAAAAACATTCTTTGGACAGATGAAAACAAGATCAACCTCTACCAGAATGATGGCAAGCATACCACATCATCTGTAAAACACCGCGGAGGCAGTGTGATGGCTTGAGCGTGCATAGTGTTAATTGATGATGTGACAGCACAAAAGCAGCTGAATGAATTGTGAGGTGTTCAGAGACATACTGTCTGCTCAGATCAGATTGTTTGAGCAGTGTTTCATAATACAGATGGACAATGACCCAAAACATACAGCCAAAGCAACCCAGGAGTTTATCAAAGCACAGAAGTGGAGTATTCTTGAATCACCTGAGCATGCATTTGACTTGTTGAAGACTAAACTTCAGACAGAAAGGCCCACAAGCAAACAGCAACTGAAGCCGCTGCAGTAAAGGCCTGGCTGAGCATTAAAGAGGAGGAAACCCAGCATCTGGTGATGTCCAGAGTTCAAGAGTTCAGGCTGTCAGTGACAGCAAAGCAAAATAAACATTTCATTTTCAGTTATTACATTTCTCCAATTACTTTCCAGCATTCATTTGTTTTGTTTTTTGTAATTGCATTTATAATGACACTGTTGACCCATCTCTCGAACCTACCCTTATCCGTATCTCACTTCAACAGCAGGAAATATGTTTTGCAATACCTTGTGGTTAAGGCCTCTGAAGTGTGATGGGAATCCTAAAGCAACACTGGTAAAAAGCAGGACTCCGTGTACACTTTTCTTATATAGAAAGCACTGATAGGTTTTAATCAACTGTAAATACAGTCTTTCCAAACCAACAAAAACACTCGACATTCCTTCCAATCGCTGCTGATTTCTCCGGAGTGGATTAAACTATTGCACACGAGGGTTTATTTCAGTCACACCTACCCTTACTGCAGACAGCAGACAGCTCACCAGCTTCTGGAAGAGAGCCACTGTGTTCCAGGCTTCAGTTTCTCAGTTTAACCTTCTGCATCCCTCTGCACTTTCTCTCCGGCTCTCATTTCCTGCATCATTATCCCTCCATCAGTCCATACTCCGTCTCTCGGAAGGATCTTCCTATGGCTGACATTCTTGAAGAAGCCTCCCGGATCGATACGAGTTAAGCTCCCTCGACAGCATTTGCAACATGAGCTGGATTTCCACGGACAATTTCGACTCATCGCTGGCTACAAAAATCCCACGTACATTAGCATCCAGAGAAATTGTGTTTAAATCAGTTTAAAAATAATTCATTTAATATAATATAGATAAAACATAGGAATCAATTATGGAAGTCGTTTCCACTATAAAACTAAATTTAAAAAGGCAATACCGACTTTATATTTTACTTTTTTTATCTAAAAATTTCCAAAAGTCAGAGTTTCTCCTAACTTTTGAGATAGGTTTCTTTATATATTATATATAATTTAAGTTGTAAAGTTGTTAAGATCACCGCCATATTGCCTTGCTATACCTGAACTACTTTTTTTTCCCAGTAGAGTGCAAATTTCTATCAAACCCTGACCATTCCTTTAATGTTATTCATAAGAAAAAAAGGACACTCAGACAATTTCTATTAATTTGATTTTTTCCTCCCTGGGGTGAAAACTGAACTCATGAGAGGGAAGAGATCGCGCAGTCATAAAAGCGGATTTAGCAGCATTCAATTTACTTGAAGTCGAGCTGCTCGGAGCTACAATTGGTCTGGTGCTCTTTGTTCTCGTGGTAACCATGTCATCACATTTCATCACACTAGACTGCGCTTCTTAATGTGTCTGTCTGTCCGCACGGGAAACACATCTCTGAGGCTCTATTTGGTGAGAGATAACTGCTTAATAGCGAGTGCTTGAAGGGATCACCAAATACAGGACACACACACACCTCAGTCTCTGTTTCCTCACAAAGTATTAAGATATTGATTAGAACAGTAAGCATATTTCTTGTATCAATATTTACATTTTAGGGTGTTATATATATATATATATATATATATATATATATATACACACACACACACATATAAACACACACACGCATATATACATGTATAAGATATAATGTATATGAAATGTGCATAATACAGTGTATATATATATATATATATATAAATAATATTATTATATATTATACACATTTTTTATCTTATACTACACAGAGAAAATACAATATAAATACTATAAAATGTATTTAATTTTATTTATTTTAATTTTATTTTAATGTGTAAATATTTAAATAATGTATTTGTTGTCTTCATGTTAGTTATTAAATAGTTTATTATTAAAATAAAAACTTAAATAAAAAATTATAAAACATAAAAGATTATTTAAAATTTCCACCATAAAAAAAAAATTAAAAACTAAATATTCTAAATAAAATTTGCATCACACAATTTGTATTTTTCTCTTCTGCACGATTTATATACTCAATAAAAAAAATATTGGGTAAAACATAAAAAAAAAAAAATCAGTTCCTGGGTTTAAAGGATTAGCATTAAAAATCAATTGGTACTCCTCCAAAGAGAGAAAACCTTTAAATAAAAACAGAATAAAATATGTATGTACAGTGTGTTCAGTAGAATAGTATGATTTTAGTTTTATTTATGATTATTGCAATAGTTTAGTTCATTTATTAGTAGTAATTTTACTAACTTAAGAACTTTTCCCAATATGAATACTAGCCAGCGCTCACAACATCCTGACACGGACACTGTGAAGTTTTCATTGGAAGTCAGTGCTAACTTTACAGTATTACTTATGATTAATAAAGTTAACATACAGAGAGAGAGCAGAGCTGAAGACATTACAGAGATGTTTCAAAGACTCCGGCAGACCTAATGATGTTCTCCATGCTAACGCTCAAACTCCTGCTTTATACAGAGCCGCTGGTTGCTATAGATACTACAGTGATACCATGGTACAGCTGGAGGATACTGAGAGTGTATTGTGAGCACGTGTGTGTGTGTGTATACTTTCGAGAGATACGGTTTAATCTGTATATAGAGCGGAGCAAAGTATGATGGACAGCTGTATTAATACCTTACAAACACACACACAGAGAGAGAGAGAGAGAGAGAGAGAGAGAGAGAGAGAGAGAGAGAGAGAGAGAGAGAGAGAATACTAAATAAGAATACAAGATATATCCATACAGTACATCATTATCATCAGCATTTTCATAATCCTCATTTTGAATTGCCGATATATATACACATACACACACACACACACACACACACATATACACACACATCAAGGCTGCCTTTATTAGATAAAAAAAAAATAAAAAATAAAAAAAATAAAAACTGTAATATTGTCAAATAATTATTTTAAATTGAAATCATATTTTCTGTGTGAATATATTTTAAAATGTAATTTATTCCTGTGATACAAAGCATCATTACTCCAGTCTTCAGCGTCACATGATCCTTTCAGAAATCAGTCTAGTATGCTGATGTTTTATTATCAGTGTTGGAAACAGTTGAGCTTTTTTTTAGGATTCTTTGATCATTCAAATATTAAAAAAAGGCATTTATTTAAAATGGATAATAATGTTCAGATCTACTGTAACAGTACTGTTCAAAGATTTGGGATCAGTACATTTTTATTCTTTCTTCTTTTAAAGAAATGAATAGTTTTATTCACAAAGGATCTATTAAATGAACAAAAAAGTCATAGCATACTTTTTTTTTTTTTTAGAAAAGATTTACGTTTTAGAAATATTTTTTACTTGTTTTTTTTACTTGTTATTCATCAAAAAAACCTGAGGGGAAAAAATGAAGGGAATTTTTTTTTTTTTTTTTTTAAATCACAAGTTCCAACAAATATATTTGTCTGCACAACGGTTTCCAACATTAGAATGATTTCTGAAAGGATCATGTGACACTGGAGACTGGAGTAATGATGCTTTGTATCACAGGAATAAATTACATTTTAAAATATATTCACAGAGAAAACAGTTCATTTAAATTGAAATAATATTTCACAATATTAAACTTATTTTCTGGATTTTTAATCTAATAAATGCAGCCTTGATGAGCAGAAGAAACATCTTTAAAAACCTTTAAATATATACTGACCCCAAATTTTTGAAAGGTAGTGTATATGTGCATATATATGTGCGTGTAGTTTATTTTTCCTTCAATATCATTCTTTTCTACGTTTCGGTGCAAAACACTATTTCTTAAGAGAATGGAGCTATGGTGCGTAAAATGAAAAAAAAGTACAGCTTTAAAATAATTTCTGCAATCTCGTTGGTTTTCAAATCTAGAACAGCTTTATGTTGTAAATGTTCAAAACTCTGCAAAACAGCACTACGATGCTGGAATAAGGTGACAGTATTATTTAGAATAAACATACTTTCCTTCATATTAATTAATAAGACTACAATAGTTAAAATATTACAATTATAAATTAAACTATAATAATAATAATGACACATTTAAATAAATAAATTAATAAAGTTAAATTAAATAACTTCCAACTATTATTATTAATATTACTGTTGTTCTTGTCTTTATAAAAACTAATTAAACTACTAAATAAATTAAATGTATATCAAATAAAAAAAAGTCACACATTCTCCCCTGATCTACTAAATTTACCTACTAAAGTGACATTCAGCAAAACAATATTGTCCAAAAAAAAAAAAACCCTAAGAACAATTATGACACATTAAAGGACTAGTTACTTTCACCCCAAATACTACATAGTTGCAATTTTTTTTTTTTTTTTTTTATTTCACACCATCCTAGGTTTTACCCATTTGTCAATATTTTTTTTTTCTCATTTAAAGCACAATAAAATGTAACATTCTTCCTTATTGTTTTATATATTTTAATATGTGCAAGTCAAAATAAGCTCGTTTGAATTTTTACATAAATATAGCGTTACACTGAATGACAACATAACATTATTTCAACCAAATTTTTGCATTTTATGCTCCAAAAACTTTTTTTAACATTAAAATGTTTTACTTACATTTAATGTGCTTCCTATGGACATAAAATTAATTCTGTGAATTTCTTTTGACATCTTAACGTTTTTGATCATAAAGCAATTTTCTGCTGTGAAGAATAGCTACATTGCTTTGTCAAATCACTAGCTGGATTGGTGAGTGAGTGTCTCTAAACGCCGGCTGAACTCCACTGCTGAACCCATGCTTAAAAAGAAGTGAGAGTGCCTTCATTTTCAGCTTTTGCTTTGTTGCAACAACAACTGAAAGGAGCATGTTTAGGAGGGTGAGAGAAAGAAGGAGTTTGATTAAAGCACTTGCGAGACGTTCTCTCCATGCCTCTGCTAATGAGCTGACCTGCGCTCTTCATCTCTAACGAGTGTCCGTGACGCACAGCGGCCCGCAGGATCCGTTCGGACGAGCGCTGACAAACATGACAGACGGCCAGCGTCTCAGAGAGCGTTTGGCGAATGCCCCAGCGCTCTGCATCAAGCGCTGGTGTGAGTGATGAGAGGGCATCTGCTGCTAATGAGACACACACTCACTTTCACCGGGGCGTCAGTCTGTTGTCTCTGGCACTGACACGAACACAACACGTTTACAAATCCTTCCAGAGCTCAGACGACACCAGCCAACTAATTAAACTAACAAACTTTCACAGCTACTGAAACCCACCACAGCCACCAAGGCTGGGACATCTAAAATCAATCAGTCAATAATTAAAAAACTAAACTAAATCAAGTACATATAAAGCCAACTTATTTACAGACATCTTTTGATACTAAACTACTACTGAAAATATTTAAGTAAGCTAATGCTCAAACATTCAAGCAACCAAATGCAGGCAGAGTAAAAACATTTCAGATTTGTATGAATGAATATACAAAAAAATTTAATAAAACATTGCTGGTTAGGAAAGAAACGGATGCATTGTGGGACGGTTCATGCACTCAAAATAACCTTTTTAAACTCAGTGCATATTGTGTTGATAAATGGAAGATATTAAAACAAGGCTTCGCTTCTTCTAAATCTTTAGATGTTTTTTAAACAACCAAAAACGTTGAAAGTGGGTCATGAAAAAAAAAAGTTCTGAGACTTTTTAAATTATCCAGAGATCCGCATGAGAACAGACAAGCCACTGCAGAAACTGACACCAATGAGCTGGAGATGTGGGAGGAATGTTTCTCCAGTATTTTCTGATTTCATTACCTCTCTCTCTCACACACACACACACACACAAAAGATCTGCTCTTATGTGACGAGCATCAGGTCACGGTGAACACTTAACCGCCGCAGTGATGCGTTTCCTGTGTAAATGCGGAGATGAGAAGACCTCCGACGTTAATGAGCTTAAACAGGAGGAGCAGAGCCAGATCAAACCACTCCTCATCCTCAGGGATAAAGGGAAGGAGAGCCTACACCACGCGGGGCAATGAGTGGGGATATACAGCCCTTATCAACGGCTTTCAGTTTCTAATTAGCAGCTCAGAAACAGAACTCTCACGCTTGACAACAGTCGTGGGTGGAGAGCAGGAGACACGCGAACGATCAATGAAGTAAACCACGCAAACACCGGAGCGAGAGAGAGAGAGAGAGAGAGAGAGAGAGAGAGAGAGAGAGAGAGAGAGAATGAAGGCCTGTCAGACGAGAACCACGTCACGTTTGGCTCAACGCTCGGCTCACTAATGCAAATGAAATATCGACGTTCTTTGGTCAGCCACTTCACCGCGTTCCTCTCTAATGATGCTCTGGTTTATATTGTGGAGAAACGTATTGATCCAGAGAGGAATATTAAACGTTGATTTGTGATTCGAAAGCTAGAAATTGTGAGCATTGACACGTATGTCATGCCTCGGCACAAAGAGAATTCACAGAACAGAATTATTACCCCCGTTAAATGAAGAAATGAAGAGCTTATGAGGTTAAAAATGAGATTAATTCTTCACATCTGCATGTGATGTGATCTTAAAAAACACAGAGGATCGGTGCGAGCAAATGTGCAAATAAGGGTTAGAAATTAAAAGCGCATCTTGTTGATGTGCTGATTGAAATGTTTTAAAAACACAGATATTTAACGAAAAATATAAATACAAACACATGCATGCATATCTTTAAGAAAAAAATTTCCTGTCTATATTTAACATACATAAGAATATAAATGTATATGTACATTTAAATATTAATATATGTATATAATATATGTATATATGTATATATATACACACACACACACACACACATACAGTTCACATACACAAAATTAAGAATAATTTATATAAAGAATATAAGAATAAGGTAAATTATATACAGATTTATTTTAACTTATCAAAAATATATAATTTGCAGTTAACTGTATATTTTATTTTTTTTGTTAGTTACTTAAAAAAAATTAGTAACATGGTAAATAATGAAAACATAAATTTATATTTTGTATAAAACATAATATGTATTTTATTTGAATTACATAATATTTATAATCATTTATGGTAAATGAATTTGTTAAAAATAAATTCACTGAAATGTATTTAAAATATTTATACTTATATTCAAGTAATTTTCTTAGCAGGAACATGGTCATATTGATAAGGGCATAATTAGCAGGTTGTGCATTGTGATTAATTTGTTAATTGCTACATTGCACTGTGCCTGAATGCAAAGGCCAGACACACAATGAACAAACGCACCGAGTCTTCAATAACACACACACACACCTTACATAACCTCGAGCCTGTTCAACAGATCAAACACAGGTTTAAATATAGCCTGGCTGACAACATGTAGTTCGGTGCATTTATAATCCAAATTCAACATGTTTCTGAAAGACATTTTGCACAATCTAGTGCATGAAATCAACAGGAAAGCTGTGGTGCTGAACGGCGTCTGGTCACTGTAGATGTGTCACATTCATCAGATCTGCTGAACAGGGTTTGTCTCTCTCTCTCAACCTGCTAATCTGAAGAAACCGGGCTCTTGACTCCCTGGACAGGACTAAAAACTACTGAACTGAATATCTCAGAGAGAACATCAGACAGATTTTTTTTCTCTCAAAATGCTTTGACGGTGGAGAAAAAAAAAGTTTTAAGTTTTAATACAAGTAAATATGTAAAAAAAAAAAAAAGTTAATTTTTATTAATAAATCTTATTAATTTAATACTTTCTCAATAATTAAGATGTATAATTAATTCTATTAAATTTCTAATTAAAGAAATTCCTCAATCATAATAATAATACATATTATTTTTATATTAGTTATATTGAAGACTAATACGATATTAAATATCATAATACAATTATTAAAATAATAACCCATTTTAACTACAACAAGATACACATCCTTTACAATTTGGCAAGACCTTCAATGCTTTTGCAATATTTGTGCAATAACTATAAAAGAACTAAAATTTGTTTGTATAACAATTGTTTAAATGGTTAAGTATGTATCATCATCATCATCATATTATTATTATTATTATTATTGAGAAGGGTACTTTATATAAATTACTTAATTTAAAAACAGTATTTAAAATGTTTTTTTAATTTATTTTCATACTGCATTGACCTACAAACAATCATGCAAATAAATGCACGATTATTATTATTAATAATAATGATATTTTTATAACAATGTATAATGCACATGTAAAATAAGAAACTGTTTAAAACAATTATAATAAAGACTGCTATAATTAAACAGCTTCATATCACAGATATCAACATCGCATCAAGCATCAGCCTCCATCAGCTCCAAGTTTCGGAAAACTTGTTCGTTAGTTGACAACTATTTTCCAAGTCGTTTGAAAACAGCTCACTCAACCATTTCCATGAGTACAAACATAAAGAGCAGATCAGCTGCAGTGTACAGGTCTGTAAGGAAGTGAAATAATCCCTCTCTCTAATGGAGGAGTGTGATGTGACTGATCTCAGGAATCAGATGTGTGCAGGACGCTGGATTATCTGCTGCACATAAGACGGATGCTACAGGGGATAAATCCCACAATGCATCACCCGCAGAGGCCGAACACTCTATAAACTACCCTCTATAGAGACACAGAGAGATACATCACAGATCATTAAGCTGCTCATCTGTTGAACCTGAAGATCTTTACATCAAACAAACTCCACCGTCACCTTCCTCCAACACAACACGAGCCGTAAAGCAAGACAAAACACAAAGACTAGTCGAAAACTTTTCAATGGCTCATGGTGCTATGTACAGTAATGATTAAATAATTACCAAATATCTGTCTGTGTAAAAACAATTAAATTTAATTTATAGACCATTTTCACAAGGAATAATACTAGTAATAAAAATAGAATTATTAGTATTATTGTTGTTGTTTTATGTTCTAAACATAGAAATAATTTTCTTTATGCACAACTGTATGTTTAATTTAAGACATTTTCTTCTTAAAAACGAATAGTAATAAAACTTAAATAATTGAAATTGAAATAGAATATTTAAGCCTAAATTTAGAGATTATTTTTATAAGGAATTACACAGTGATATTATTATTATCATCATCATCATTTCAAATATAT
>JAUMHP010000062.1:17181025-17196438 GCA_032361065.1 Enteromius trimaculatus
ATAGCATTCGAAATTCAGTAGGCGAGAAGTACCCGGATGACCTACTGCTTCCGGCCGATTTCTATAGTAGGCATACCCATGGACACTTTTCTATCGCATAAGGCTTCATATTCGAAAAAATGGCGGAAATTGGCTCATTTTAAGCGTACGTACCTCAGGATTAAATCACACTTGTTTAACACAATCTAAATAAACGGATGACTTATTAAATTGTCGCTCTGTTGTGACGACGCGTGACACGTGACAACATCAATATGGCGGATGTAGTACGTCCGAATCCCATTCATACTACATAGCACCTACTTTTTAACGGTTGGGTAGTACGTTCGGTTTTAAATGTAGTACCTACTTCAGCAGTATGCGATTTCGGACGCAGCAAAAGCGGAAACACGAGCAAAACCAAAGAGCTGTCAAAAGACACAAGAGACACAATTGTAGACCTTCACAAAGCTGGAAAGAGCTACGGGGTAATTGCCAAGCAGCTTGGTGAAAAAAGAACAACTGTTGGAGCAATCTAAAAAAAATATTTGTGTGAGGGAGAGAGGGTGGGATGGATGATGGATATAACTACTGAATTAACTAAACGTTAACAAACCGACCAGGCTTTGTTGTAATAACTTAACTTGAAAAAGTGTCTGCTTAACTTTGCTACATTTATTCAGTGAGTGTCTTCAGCATCTTTTTGATAGCGCTATGTTTCTGACCAATGGCTTTATATTTATGTGGCAGAGACATGGCAGAAAGGCTGCAGAGTCTGTTAGAGAGAGGCTGAGGGACATTTACAGCACAGTCTCAGGGCTGACAGCTCGAGCGTGTTTGCCTTCAAACACGGCCAGAGAAATCAGTCCATGAGACACACTGCCTTCAGGAGCAAACTGGCACTCAAACACTTGATCCGTGAGGGAAGAGTCACGAAATCAACAGAGCTCGGCCTCATCTCAGAGAGCTTTTAAATCATATGCTGCAGAGGAACATAACACTCTACAATAGACAGAAATCACTAGACATTCAATTATTGTGCTTACAATTACGCTTACTGATTAAAGTTATTATTACATTTTTTTTTTAATTTCACATTGTTTTTATTATTTTATGTCATTTTTATTTTATTTTATTATTTGTAAAAAAGCTATTTTTTATATTATATATATATATATTTTTTTTTTTATTTTTTTTTTAAATATACAATTAGTTTTATATATTTAATATGTTTTTTTATTTTATTATCAGATTTTTACATTATTGTATATTTTATTTATTTTCCTTCTGTGTTTTATTTTTTTATTTCATGGAATTACTTGTGTAATTTCATTTCTTGAAAGTTTAAATTGCAAAGCTCATTTAAAGTTAGATATGATGAAAGTTTATTTCAAGCATTTCTATAATTTCACAGGCCCGACCACACACCCTACCGAAAACACTTACATAAACGCAACTTCTAAAAATATCTCGGCATGTTTTGCTGTTGCCTTCCAAAAAAAAAAAATAATAATAAAAAAAAAAAATCTAATAAGCAAAAAGCTTTTGAAGTGCCTCAGCGAGTTCATTCATAATTTCATATCACAAATCAAAGAGCAAGTCTCTGCAGAAACTTCAAACGTTTACATTAGCAGCAGGAACGCCTGCACGGATCCAAACAGACGTGTGAATGAAAGCTGTGAGTTTGTGTCTCTGTCCGTCACATGACCCACACGTACCTTGACCACCTCGCCTCCCTCCACTTTCATCAGGTGCCGGAGGTTCTGCTGGAGCAAACTTGTGTTGGATCTCCACTTCAGCAGCCCCAGGAGATCAACTACAGGAGAACCGAGAGAAACACAAACACATGAAAGATCCCTCATACAGACACATGAGAATAACCTGAGCTCTCGTCTGACTGCTCAAACCTTAAGCCATGCAAGGAATTCAATTCACTTTGGTTAAGATATGATAGGCTCATTTTCTGACTCAGTTGAGTCTGGCGGTATCATTTTTAGCATAGATTATTCAATCTGATTACACCGATAGCATCAGACTCTCATCAGACAGAGTATATATATCCCAGTTGTAAAAACACAACTTTTTATTTTCAGTCAGTCTTAGTACACAATGTTACAATGGAAGAGTCAAGAGACAGAAGCTCTTTGGTCATTTTTGAGTGTGATGCTAATCGTCTAAATCGGACTCAATGATCTATGCTAAGCTAATAAAAGATCGTCTGATTGAAGTCAAATATGTGGCTTCCTTTGAGTGGATTATCAATCAACATTCAAACATAAGTTAAAGGGAATCCCCCATAATGATTCACAAATGTTCTTTATACAATTCTTACTGGATGAATCAGACCGTTATGGTGGGGAACTCTGGGAAACACTCATGAGAGTTTTACAGTTCAGCCGGTTCTCTTGAGGACTCTTCACACCGCCTGAGAGGCTCCCATAGAAATCGTCATGGTAACAGGAGAGAGTGACTTTTTCACCTCAAACCAGGCTGAAAACAAGCCACAGTGAAATTATGTAATCCGGTGTGAAGAGTGTGTTTTAAACGGCCGTCATAGACAGAAATTGATAGAAACCCAAGTCTAAGTAGACATTATTTTTCAAATGAAAACAAATTTAGAACTTGTTTATATTGTAGGCATATAAATGTAAAATAACTAATATTTTTCTTATGTAGTAACAACATATTTTTTAAAAAGATAATTTAGATGTATTCTGTAAATATACATAAATGCACTATAGCATATGATGTTAATAGAATAGATAAATAGAGAAACAGTAAGTAAAATAAAGTCTCACTGTGTCATTTAATAATAATTATTATTATTAGTATATGCATTTCTTTCTAATACAATCACAGAATATTTATATTTACAAATAAACTAATTATATCCATTTTTTTACAAAACTTTATTAGTTTTAGAAATATAACATAAATATAAAAAATGATTGTATAATTTAATATTTAAATTAAATTTTAAATTTAAATTGTAAAAAAAATTATATAAACAATGAAAAAAAATGTGAGATGTAGACAATCATTTTTTTTTATTATTTAAATGAATACATACATTGAACTGTCTTTGAACGGTCACTGTTCTGATTTAATGTTATCCAGTCAAGACAAAAAGTAAAACAAACCCCCAACAGCCAATCAACACTTGGTCAATAATATGGTTAAACATTAACTAAAGAAAACCTGAATGCCCAGACTGGCCAATCACAATCAAGGATTCCAGAGCCCTGCATACTAAATAACTAAGGCAGTAGAAGATGAGCAGACATCATCATATCACATCAGCTGTGTGGGAGAGACGATTCAGAGAGTTAAAGATCCCAGCATTTACAAGCCCAGCCTGTGGGTTTAATAAAAACCACATCAGAGAGATAGAAAGAGCTGTCAGGCCACGAGAGAGGAGAGCGCTGCTGTCATTATTAAAAATGCCTCTTCCCTCACTCCTATTGGTACAGAGACACGTGGTCGTCTGGGGAGTGCGCTTCACAAAACTAAAACACCAAAACAACACTCCTGCAGGCCGCATTGATTTCCACCTGCATTTACGACACAGAAACCACAAATGGTTGCCATAGAGGAACAGCGGGATCCACGGCTCAATATGCTAATGTGTGTGCCTCTTTCACTTTTGCGACAGAAAACAGAACGTCGTTGACAGACAAGGCCTCGCAGGGGGAAAAACGGCCTAGACAAAAGTAAAAACCTGAGTTTATATGCTAATACCTCGGCCTGAGGAATCCTCAGCGACCTCATTACTGCATCTGCTACCTGCCAAACGCTGGTTTTGGAGAGATTTCTGACAAAGGTCTTCATTAACGCGGCGTCTGAATTGCCCCCGTGGCTCAAGGGTCGCGTAAAACCGTCGTTAGCACCTCTGTAATCAATTCGCAAGCACGGCCGGCCTCATAACACGCTATGTGAGAGGAATTACGCCGGCGTCCGGCGGGGATAAAGATGGCCTTTAAAGCGCTCGGATCGCAGACGCTCGAAGCTCGGTCTCGCTTGCATCCGACTCTGGCAGGGGAGCTTAGAAATTAGCGCAGAAAACATCTTGGCCTTCTGACGGCTGTGAAGTGTTTGCGAGCTCTGGTTTGGAGTGTCTCGGAGAGTCTCTGAAGCACGAGCTGATTTACATCAAAGATCAGCAACTGTTGCGAAGTTTAATGATATCGCTCTTATTTTTCACCACTTATTAGAGAGAGGGATTGGGACACAAAGTCAGCTTTGAATGTGACCAGGTTGCTGGAAACGGGGGCAGTCGTGGCCTAATGGATAAGGAGTTGGACTTGTAACCCAAAGGTCGCAGATTCGAGTCCCAGGTTGTGGGTCGGGGCGTAAATAACCAGCGCTCTCTCCACCTTCAATCCCACGACTGAGGTGAGACCCTTGAGCAAGGCACCGTTCCCCCAACTGCTCCCCGGGCGCCACAGCAATGGCTGCCCACTGTTCCAGGTGTGTGTTCACGGCGTGTGTATGTGTGTGCGTGGTTGATCACTTCTCACTGCTGTGTGTGTGCACTTGGATGGGAAACCATACCTGGTCACATGTCACTTCCTTCCTCCCTGAAAACAGGCACGTTTAAATAATTGAAATCTCAATTGTAATTATTTGTAAAGGGATAATTGTTGTTTTTGATATTTGTATTTTTTCAATTGTGGTTTTTAAATATTTTAGTATACCAAGTACATCATGTTTTTATATTTTATTTCAGTTGTTTGTATCAAGTAAATTTTTTTACCATTCTTATTTAAGTTAACTATAATAACCCTGATGAGAACATATGATAAAAACATTTTAGTCATTTTTATTTGTATGCAATATTTAAATTTTCGCAAACTGGAAATATATTGTAAACAATAACTCTTTAAAAATAACTGTTTTAACTATTTAATTGTTTAAAAGGCATATTTAGACAATTGTAGGCTTATTTTTGTCTCTTTTTTTTACATATGAGTGTGTATCCCTGTATTGCAGTGTCATTATAATGAACTAAATCTGTATTTAAAAATTACTTGAAATAAAAGTAGATTTTTTTATTAAACATTTATTTCAGCTAGTTTACAAAGAATTATATTTATTATTTATTTAATCCGTACTCAAATAACATCAAACATAATAAAATTTAACTATAGCAACATTAAAACTATTAAAAACTACATGCACGTCTAAAAACTAAATCAAAATATTAACAGAAACTACTGTAGTCTATATCTGAATGATAGCTGGATGTTTTGAAGGAGCTGTAAAATGGGGAGAGGTCTGGTGAAACACAAAAAGCCTCTGGAAAGCAGGGACGTCAGGTTATTAAGTTCACTCCGCCACCGTCTTGGATTGAAATGTTACTCAAGCGTTTATTTTCCGATCGTAATGGATGCTGGCCGTTCTCTCAGTCATTTTTCAGTCAGTGGTCCGTCTACTCTTTATACCTGCTCTGGTCTACAGCACACATGCTAAAAGCCAAGCAAGGCTGCTCTGTCTTCATGGCTGCGGTGGCAGGGCCAGCACGCTCTCTGATGGGACTTCATGCATCGCCGGCATCATTCAGACGCTCTGCATTCTGGTCATGTGACCCTGACCGAGTCACAAAGACAGACGCATGAATCTCACTCAAGTGACGTTTACAACATGTCTATATCAGCAGACTGTCACGCTTGTGTTTATACAAAGATGCTTGGAAAATTAATCTGATAACTATATGGCAGCCCCTCCAGAAACTGAAAACGGGTCAGTATATAAGGAAATTAGTGCTGTCGAATGATTAATCACATCAAAAATAAGTTTTTGTTTGCATTATGTGTGTGTGTGAACTCTGTATATTTATTATGTATCTAAATACACTAATATTTACATTATTCATTAGTATTTTCTTCTCTATATTTATTTTCATATAATCTGTATTATAAATAAATAACCTATTTTAGCCTATCAAACATGATGTGTTACAAAACGATCTTTGAAGGATCATGTCACACTGAAGATTAAAGTTATGGCGCTTAAAATTCAGCTTTTACACTTTACAATATATTTCAATAGAAAATAATTATTTCAAACTGTAATAATATTTCACCGTACAACTGTTTTTACTGTGTTTTTGATCAAATACAGCCTTGAGTAATTATGAAAAATTACTTTTTAACAGTAGGGTATAACTTAAATAAAACTACTATTATTTCTTCACCACTGGAGTTGTTTGACAAGAGAAGACTCCTTAAAGAAACAATGCAAATGAACTGTTGGACACTAGAAGAAAAACTTCATTTAGCAACCGCTTGTTATACAGATTCAAAAACCATGAATCAATCTGAAAGATTCATTAAAAACGACTCAAAAGAATCATTTGATGCTAGAAGACAAATTCAGGAAACATTCATCAGACTGATTCCAAAGTTTTTCTTAAAGATTCAAATGAATCATTTGACACTAGAATTAAATAATTAAAAAAAACAACGTGTTGTCTTGTCATTGTAACCAGCTTGGTTTATCACGATCAATTTAGTCTGCAATCTCATGGCTCAGACACAGTGCCATTTAGTTGACCATCTATAAAAGCCACACTGATTCGTTCCTGTCTTTTATTCGCTATCATATATTTTTATTGTCTCACGCTGGGATGGATGCGCACTTTACATTCCCGCAGTGTTTCAAACCCTCTCCTCAGATTTATGAGCGTCCGCCGTACATGCATACACCTGCCGCTACGGATGATGGGTAAGCAGTTTCTGTTAGATTCATAGAGCGACATACATGCTTAAGAGGAGAGGAGGAGTAAAGCAGAGATCGCCAGGACTGCGCTGGACTGTATCTGCACTTCCTTACAGCTGCCGTCACACACAAAACATACTGATGATCATTTACTCGGGTCGATCAATCCTGATGCTTGTTGTTCCAGCTGAAAATACTGTTTTCGCAATCTTTATCAAAATGTACTTAATTGCTTTGTTTAGCAAAAGTAATAATAATAATAATAATTTGTCACTTGAAATTAACTGAAGAATTTATAAAAAATAAAAAAAGTTGCCAGTGCATTTTTTTATGTAGTCACAGTTTAAATAAAATTTAATTAAAAAAAAAAAAAATGTATGAATGATATTAACAAGCTCTTATTAAAGTTCACTTTCGAAATGCAGACTCAGTCTAAAATGTGTCACAATATTGCAGTAAACCGGTTGCAATCCCTGACTTTATATATTCCATTTGGGGTCTTTTCGATATAGGAATAGAGAAAGAAGAGGAAGTGAGGGAGAGAATGTGACAGGAATGGGTCTGGGTAATGATGCAGGTCGACGTGTCTCACCGTTCTGCGTGAGTTTGGTGGAGCACACAAGCGTGGAGATCTGAAACGAGTCTTTGCTGATGGAGAAGCTGCCGAGATTCTGTGTGTTCTTCCCCGACGAAGGGTTTCTTTCCTCCATCTCTGGTTTGGTGGAGGCCAGGCTCAGGTACATGGTGGAGTCCTCCAGTTTCTTAGCTTCGGCCTACAAACAGAGAAACACACCCCTGTGATCGACAGCTGTGAGACAACCAACATATTCTTCATGCTTGTCTAAACTAAATTTAAATCTTCTTTAATGCTGCATTTCTTTAATGTAGACAAACCGTAAAACCAATATCAGATGAGTTTGCACAAGGGTTAATTTGCATAGCTCAAAAAGGATTTGACCAGGCGATGTTCCGCATTAATGAAGCTCTTTAATATGCAGATATGAAGTACAAGAACAAAGCTTAATTGCATAATGATTACATTGTGATGAGGGGTCAAAGGTTAAACGAGACAAACGGGGACAAGCAGAATCAGTATACAGCTCACATATCAGAGAGTTTGTGTGTTTGGAGATGACTAGCGATGGCATTTTCACCTTATAGACGATGAGATCGTGTTCTCCGTCCCTCAGCGTCGTGCCGTCGTACCTCATCAGCTTCACAAACGACAGGGCAAAGTTCTTCTCTGACTTATCCTTGCCTGGAGAGAAATTGCATATTTAACATTATTTATTATCAGTGGACCTCTAAACATCTGAAGATTCAAAGGGATCAAGCAATGAAATAAAATAACCGTTCTGAATATGAACTAAAACTGAATAGAGCAGAAGAGCATCATGGACAGCAACTGAACTCACAAACAACGATATTGTATGAAAAAAGCTGTTTAATATATCTAAATGTATGAACAAATATTTATATCTAACGTATCATTTTTAAGTAAACATGCATATAGTACAGAAATATATAAAATAGATTTGCTTTGATTATTTACACATAGAATGCAATATGTGTATGTATATATATATATAATTGGTATTTTAATTTAATTATAGATAATTATACAATTCTATATAGATTTCTTTATTCACATGAATGATTGGCAGACAGCACCTCTGAGAGCTACAGCAGCGTCTGTCTGAATCACCCCTGATCAACAAACACCTGAACCTCTGAACTCAGAGAGGTGGAGAGCTCAGTAGATGACCATCACCACCACTACCCATGATCCTTTAGAAACCATGATAACATGCTGATTTGCTGCTCAAGTAACATTTTTTGGTATCAGGACAAAGAGAAGATGAGGGAAGCAGGTCTGTATCCGGCAGAAGACTGACTCAGTCAGGAGGAGACGATGTTTACTGGTCTGTTTTTCTCTTACATTCAGAGTTCAATCCGTAAGACAAAGACAGACAGGCAGACACGTGCGGTTAGACGGGGATGAAGATCTCTACAACTGATTCTCCCTGACATTCGACTGCCTGTCAGCATCAATCAGAACAAGAAAACCGATTCTAATACCAGTCTTTTAAAGCTCAGACGCCCACAGAAATCCCTACAAACTGAACAGAACTTAATGAACTGGACTAATTATGAACAGAATATGAACCGAACTTGAATTATTTTTATTTTATATATATATATATATATAAGCTAGTCCTTCCAGGACCGAAGTTGCCCAGCCCTGTTTAATGGCTGAAAAAACAGCATTCAAAAGAAACATAAATATGTCAAAATACTTTGCTAGCTTTTTTCAGTGAACTGAATGAGTACCTGCTGAAGACAAAAAGTATTGATTTCTTAGAAACAAAACAAAAAACTTAGTGACCCCAACCTCAGTTGCACCAGATCTGCCACAAAAATAAACTTCAGAATGACAGCATCTTTAAAAATGTGGTGTTTCAGCACTGTGTGAAACTCTGATACTGTCAGTGTTTATTCTCAGTAGATTCTCCGTAGATCAGCTGACGAGTCGTTTATTTGCTCCAGATTGTCTGCTCGCGCTAAATGATTTGTTTTACATCCTCTATCCAGCGCCTGGCAACCCGCGCCCAACAGCGAGGCCCTGCCTCTCTCATCCTGGCGCTGGGACGGCAGCATGTGGTGGGCAGATGGCTGCCAGGATAAGGTTGAACACGCGCGGATAAGTGTGATGACCGCAGCCCAACGCCAGACGCCGCTTGGCCCATAAACAAGCTCTCCGGCTTCGCAAACACTCACTGCCAGTATGATTCAGAAACTCCCTCTCAGCAAAACACACAAACAAACAACTTCAGACCTGCGGGAAAAACTGAGTTAGAGATTTTCTGGAAGGATTATGAGTGGCGTTTTCTCGTGTTGCAGTGCTTGGGAGTTCTGTGTGTTTGCGATGGCATTTCATGTGGTTGCTTAGGTATTCAAAATATTACAGTGTGCTGCTGTGTGGTTGCTAGGGTGTTCTGGGTGGTCGTTCGGGCGCTGGCATGTTGCACAGTAATAAGTCTTGGAGGAATGTATACTGGCAGTTTACGGAGTAAAATAAAATAAATTTAATTTAAGTTTTAATTTAAATTTAAATTTTACGTTTTCAGATAATTAGTATTGTTTATAAAATACTAAAAAATACAATAAAATATAAATTAAGAGTGAACAAAAATAAAAACAATTAAATTAAATTACAATTAAAATGACATTACATTACATGTGTATTACTTGTGTTCAGATACCTAAAACAAAACAAAATAAAATAAAAAATATGTTGGTTTTCAGATACTTAACTGGTGTTGTTTATAAAATACTAAATAAAAAATATAAAAAATAAATTAACAAAAATAAATTAGTTAAATAAACGTAAATGAACTTAAATTGAATGACATTACATTTGTGTAAATAAATTAAATATAAATGAATACATTAAAATTAAAGTATATTATTTTCAGATACCTAAAATAATTAACATTGATCCAAAAATCATGTTAATATAATACTAGTTAATGTTTATGCAAGGATTTTTTGTGTCCCTAAAGTAAAAAAAAATGTTTTCACGCGCTCTGGAAGTGTGAGTGGTTGCTAGGCTGATTTAAGGTATAATTCCATGTCTGCTGAAGTGTTGTTCAAACAGCTAACTTTATGTATGAGCAACAGTACAGCCCCACTAATGCACACTCACCAGTCTATTCAATAACTGCAAACGCATTCAGATGCAAATGACTCAGTCAAAGTCGAAAGTTATTTTGATAACCCACTGAGATAGGAAGAAAAAGAAAGCTTGATATTATTTAAAGAGGTGTAAAGTGAAATGTGCTTCTGTCTCTCACATGCTGTGACCTCAAAGACACTTAAAGTTTACTAGAGTGAGTTTCCTGACCACCGCTGGGGTTGAACAGCTCTGAAAGCGCTCTCCTGTGTGAACGTGTGCACGACTCACAGTCCTGAGACGATCGGTGTTTGAAGGTGAACCGCAGGTGACTCCTGTTGACATCTTCAATCGGGATCGCGACCTGCAACACAAAACATAACGAAAAAGATGAAGCTAACATAGACGAGATGGCCTTAGAATTAAACTAGGACTGGAAAACACCTTAAAAGGTCTTGAATATTAATAAAAGCCATAAATATGGATCCAAATAGACACTGGGGCAGGGTGTAGTGCCTGTGACCTTTACGCTGAACTTTATCTTCATTTAAACAGTTTTAACCTGTAATGCTCTTTAAGGTTATTAAATATTAAAAAGGGTCAAATCATGGATTTTCCCTCCTTTGAGGCTGTTAATATATGGTATTTTAATGCATTAGAAACAGAAAATCTACAAAAATGTCCAATTGTAGCATAAAATGAAAAATAAAATATAAAACAAAATATTTGAAATAAATAAAAACAACATTTCAGTTGATTTGGGGTTTCAGCTAGCTCAAAATAAATAAGTGGCATCCATCATACAATAAAATATGATTAAATAACACAAAATAAAAGATGGACTCTGGAAGAAACGGCACATCTAAAAACTCCCAGAATACAATTGTTCTGACGTCGGGTGTGATAGTATGAGAGATACTCACCTTGATGGTTTCAAACCAGCGAGGCTGTTTGACCTGGTAGTAAATGACTGATTTGTATTCCAGAATGCCTTCATCTCCAGCTCCAGGAAATATTACATTCTAGACGGGAAAGATTATAATAAAATAACAGCTATTAAAAACATAAGACACTTAAATCTTCTGAAGAGGAACCGGCGGCCATTATATTGATCATTTTGTCATTGAGCATTCATGCCGACCAGTACAACAGAATTTGTTGTACAGAATAATTTAATCTAACTCCCTGCCAAGTTCACAAGCTGATTGAGATCAGAAATTACAGATACGAGTTCTGAAATATTAAACGCCTAAATCTATTCTACCTGCTGGAAACCATAAGGTGCCCATATACTGTCAGAAGTGACTTTTTTTTTCTTTTCTTGCCATTGCGCGCAGTAAGAGTCATGCATTCAACTCACAGTCTCACAGCTGGCCTGTCAAAACCTGACAAACACACAGACATGCTACAGCTGACAGCCACCAATTATGAGCAATAAGTGACCGGCCGCGTGTGGGACACAAACACTATGTAAAAATAATCACAAAGCAGGAAATAAACAAGACAACAAACACACTAGCAAGTATGAGGCATACTTGCATGTCAACAGGTAACAATACAAATACAGACTATTAAAAATGATTGTGTTTAAAGGGAACTTACTGGTGTAATACAGACAGCATTTATGTCCATTTACTAATTATAACGACTGATCTGATAAACATTAGTATTTATTTAGATTATATTATTTAGATTTATTTTACATTATATTATTTATTAAAAATTGGCTACATCAAAACAGTTTCGTTGCATATTGTTTTTTTATTTGCTGTTCCTTAATCTTAATAAGTCTTTTATTAAATTATGTATTTATTATTTTAGTTTTTTTAGTAAAAGTATTAAAGTATACTAAAGTACTTTTTTTACAGCAGCGTTTTTAGACATAAAATATTTACATAAAGAACTGCTGAGTTTTAAAGACACATTCACATTTAATAATAATATTCACATTTATAAGCAGAATCAACATTATATTAAATAACATTTATTGTGTGTGTGTGCTGCCAAAGTAAAAAACAAAAAAATAAATAAATAAACAAAATCACATCCACAAATCAGCTACCTACAAAGGCTTTTCTTAAAAAATGTATCAATAAATAAAAATTATAACATCGCAAATATTATATTATCCCTAATATTAACAACATAACAGCCATACTTATTTAAACATAAAAAAAATCTTTTTTCTTAACATGCCTAGTGATGTACTGTTCTCTATATTCATTGTAATGCGTCTCACACACACTGTCTGAAGATTACCTCGAGTTTCTTTCCATCTTCATCATGTACAGACATGGTGACCTCCACGTTTTTAGGCGTTGTCTTACTGCCTTTATCAAAATCCCCCTGAGCCAGCGTCACGTAAATATCGTTCCGAACATCACCTACGAAAACACACACAAGGTCGCTTTTTAACACGATCGATGTGTGACCTGCAGCTGAAAATGCTGACTTTTTATTAAGAAAATGTACAGAAGTAGCTGGAAGAAGTGCTCTTTGCACATCCATAAGTCTCATTCAGTACGTCAGAGTGCTGTTTATACTTTTGGAATTAAACGGCTGCTGTACCTTTAAGATTAAGATTAATGTAAATGTTCTGCATGTAGTCATGCCATTATGACGAGTTCCTCATTACTGCAGTGTAGTTTTCATGAATGGATTGGGTGAACTTTCACTGTCACTGTTCAATGTAAAAAAAAAAAAGAGCAATAAAAAAATACACTGAGTTCGATGATGAATACCTGGCATGATAATTTCGGGGAAGCCCATTTTGCGAGCGACGGCGGTGGAGCGGTCCACCAGGTGAGGAAAATCTTTACGGATCTGATGAATATCACCTGGAAGCAACTTCAGCGTAACCCACAAACCTGAGGAAGGAGGAAGAGACTGCAGTTACACACACACACTTCCTATTCATACTAACAGCTCACGGGAACTTAACTCATTTTAATATCTCATTATTAGTGATCTACAAAAACAATTAAGAGCACCGGATTAGTTTAATTGCTGAGAAAATACCCGCAGGAGAACGAGCCACTGTGTTATTTAAAGTGTAGGGATAAACTGTGCTGTGAATATTTTATACCGAGACATTAAGGATTAAATTGAGCAATCTGAGCAAATAACCGGAGCTGTTCAAAATAAATGATGAAAAACCACTAACAAAACACTCGAGAAAAATGTCCAAGTCATAACTGACTTCAGATCCATAGAAGAAAACAAAAACAAATCATTTTCTTCTTTAATTCATTTTGTTTAATCTCTAAGTTCTCATTATCGTAATGTGTATACTATAGCATTTGTATTATGCTAATAATAATAATAAGGTCAAATAAATAAAAGTTCACATCAGGACAGTAATAGAATTTGCTGTACTAAAAATGTAAGTTATGCTTTAATCACTTTTGTCACTTTAATGGCATAAAAATAAATAAATAAAAAATATTTTGGGCATATTACAGTATTTGCATAATAATAACAGTAATAATAATAATAATAATAATAATGCCACCAACAACCACTACCAAAAAATATTAGGAAATGATAAAATGTACATTATGACCGTATTAAAACATTTAAAATAAAAAATATATAATGTGTTAAAAGTATTTTACTTTTTAAGATCCTTTACACCCTCTATGCTTTGCATGTCACCTGAATGCCTCCATCATGAATCGTAAGTTAATTAGCCTTAATGACTCCACCCCCATTACCCTCACTGCTGTCGCTGATTAAACTAGATCATGAATGAGAAGAGCCTCGTCTTATCTGACTGACCACAGATTACACTGGAAGTTCATGCACATTCATCTCAACACACTGCTTGTGATTATATTTGTGACCTGACAGCACTGCATCCAGTCATGTTCAGTTCCCATTCTTCTCAGCATCAACAAATTCTCATGCTAATTAAACAATTCAGCTTCAGCTAATTTTGCTCAATATCTTTGTCATGTTTGTAAGATTTAGGCCCCTTTAGATTGTGAAAGTCTCTTGGCAGGAGCTCTGCCGCTCGGTTTGATTGTATCTGGGACAGAGTCACTCTCCATCTCCACACTTCAATCTTATCTTCCCGTATTTTTAACTTTCCAAACTTTAACTAGGCTACGAAATAAAGCTGCAGCTTATTAGCATCAGCCAAACAACCATTTTAGCCTCCTTCTAAATTTTTTTTGATTAAATGTTGAAATGCTGTTAAAATGACTGAGAAGCTCTGGAGATGAAAGGTGTTCATCCCAGTGACCTTTACCTTGACCTTTGTGATTGACCTCTTTGGCGGCGATGACCTTGTTGATGACTGTCTGGAGGAAGTCGTTCTCGCCCGCCACCCTGGGTGAAAAACGGGAGATGTTCAGCTGCCTGTGGCGAATGGCGTCATCCAACGCTAGCCTGGAGTTCAACACGTGACAGGCAACACGCCAACGGGGAGGAGAGAGAGAGAGAGAGAGAGAGAGAGAGAAGGAAGAGGAAGAGAGAAGCCACAGAGAGCCAGATAAGAGTGGACACGAGCAGAAGGAAAAGAGAAAAAAAGAGATGGATGAAGAAAACGAGAGGGAGAGAGAGGGAAGACACCAAACAGTGATACAGATACCATGACAGGGACAAAAGCCATTTTGTTAGCAAACAGTAATGCGGGATGGGTGACAGGAGAGACACAGAGAGATGCTGTAATTTCAGAAATGACCCTCATCTCACCCAAACACAGATGAAGCCATAAAACCTACTGAGCTGCCTTAATAATAATAAGAACAATAAAACACCACATACAGACACATGACACCAAATTACAACAGTAATTATAACTATTACTATTAGGAAATAACATTAAATATTACATGAAAACATTTATTTATAATATAACAAATGTAAAAAAAAAAAAATAAATAAATGTTATTACAAATATCAATGTATTATAATTGTCTGCACATTTATTATTATATAAAACATTTTATGTATTTCTTATATAGTTTAATAAAAACATTAATAAGTCATTTTTAAGATATATTGTAAATAACATAATATATAGCCTTATTATTCATTGTTT